>JAECWX010000084.1:0-185981 GCA_018151165.1 Drosophila arawakana | reverse complement strand
CTCTAAACGAATGTTGAATTACAACACTCTACTATAAGAATAAATGCCTTAAAAACGGCATTAAAGCGTAAAAGTTTTTTTAGCTGATGAGGGGAAAAGGGGCGTGGCAGCTCAAAATTATTAACGGCATTGCATTAAGGCTGTCTCTAGCAACCTGCTTAGCAGAAATGGTGTCCCTAAGTGCCATAGTTACTGAGTTATTGGCCTAAAAGTAAATTTTTTCGAGGTGTGTCTGGTTTTTTGCTCATTGCGGGGGGCGGTAAGGGGCGTGGCAACAATTTGAAATAAACTTGATCTGCTCGCGAAGATAACGGACTTTCATTCCAAATTTGGTGTCTCTAGCTTATGTAGTTTAAAAGATCCAGGTGTTCATACGGACGGACGGACAGACGGACAGACAGACAGACGGACAGACGGACGGACAGACGGACATTGCTATATCGACTCGGCTGTTGATGCTGATCTAGAATATATATACTTTATGGGGTCGGCCACGCCTCCTTCTGCCTGTTACGCACATTTCGCTTCTGCCAAACCTAAGAGACCCCAATACTCTTTTTTTAGAGTACGGGGTCTAAAAAGGGAAAAAAAGAAAAAAAAGAGAGGGAGAACAAGTAGTTAGAATATAGGCAGCCGGGATGAGACTCTGATATTAAATCGGCCAAACTAAATCACAGCATATTTGTTACGCCTGATGTTCCCGGGGGGTAAAAACTAAAAAGATCCTCACTATTTATGTAGGACAACCATGACAAACCATATGTCAAGTTTCTCTAATCTCCACTAGATGTCGCTAACTATAAATTTTTGTGGCAACCCTGCCACTTGCGATACAACCATCTATCGTTGATATCGATATATGGCACCAAAAACAACTCTGTTTTAATTTCACAATCTGACGAAAACTTACAATGAAACTATGTTATAATTTTGTCCTTTAATAAAGTGTATATAATATTGGCTTTCCGTCTTTTACATTACCACGGTAGCCAAAGTGGTGACCCCGACGTGATCAATTTACAAAAATTGAAGCGAAACATTAAAAACATTTAAAAACAATTAGCAAAGTTCGTAGTTTTGGCAGTCTATGCACAAACGACGCCACAATATTCGCTACAACTTACGCACACTTACTCCGCGGCGATTACATTTTGAAGACGAACGTCCAGTTAAAACCAATATAACAATGGATCTTCAAGAGCAAATCCGAGAGTTGCAGACTCAACTTGAGTCATTAAGGGCAACAAACAACACAACACCAAATGAGCCTTCGTCGAGCCAGCGCTCTCATATGCGCTTGCCAAAATTCGCACGAAACAACCCTCATTTGTGGTTCGCACAGATCGAAAGATCATTCCGTTTCTACAAAATAGACGACGACGTTGACAAGTTTGATCTCATCACGGTGCATTTAGACGAAGAAATAATTCTTGCAGTTGAGGATTTAGTCACTCGCCCACCAACAACAAACAAATACCAGGCAATTAAAAACCGGCTGCTTGAAAAATTTGCTGAGTCTTCTGAATCCAAATTACGCCGCTTGCTTCAAGGAGGAGGAACATCTGGTTTAAAGCCGTCCGAAATTTTGGCCAATATGCGTCGCCTCGCTCCGGATCCAGCAAGTGAGCCAATTATTTTAACACTCTTTCTAGCAGAAATGCCGCAGAGTATTCGACCAACGCTGACTATTTGGGAAGAGACGGACTTAGACAAGCTCGCCAAAATTGCAGACAAAATGCTCGAGGCTGAAGGCAACAGGACAGTGTATGCTATGGAATCCGCTTCAAATGCTGTGAGTGCGGTCGCATCCACAGGATCATTTAAAGACATTTCCGAGAGCCTCCGTTTGCTGTCTCTGAAGTTTGACTCGCTTCAAAAGATGTCAAAAATCTGCAAACAAGCCATTCTCGCTCACGCAGTGCATCGCGTGGTCGATCAACACGGAACAACTCAACGTCACGCAAACCAGATGATCAACAACCGAATCTGTGTTACTACCACAAGAAATTTGGGGATGAGGCACAGAAGTGTCGGCCTACATGTGCCCGGTTCCAGCCGTTAAACTAAAACGGCTGTCGTCCAAAGCGCTGGTCGGCGACAGCAAACCCAACTCCGGCGATCTCAACACAAATATTGCATCCGTCTCTGAGCCTCGTCTACACCCCACATCCGATTCCTGATTGACTCAGGATCCGTTGTCTCCGTTGTTCCACGATCATACGTCAAGCACACGACTAAAACCAGCGATCTTGTTCTATACGCCGCTAACCAGACCGCCATCCACACATATGGCAAATATGTTACAGATCTAAACCTTGGCTTGCGTCGCAATTTCACTTGGCCATTTATAATTGCCGATGTCCAAATGGCCATTATTGGCGCTGATTTTTTGACAAACTATCAGTTGCTCATCGATCTCGCTAATCAATGTTTAATTGATTCAGTCACTGGCCTCACAACACCTGCATGCTTATCTACTGTGACACAACAATCGGTGTCCACTGTACAAAACGCATCGTTGTTTCCGAAATTGCTGCAGGACTTCTTAGACATCACCAAATCACCAGCTAAAACTCCTACAAAACATCACGATGTTTCACACTGCATCGAAACAAATGGAAGACCTGTTTCGGATCGCCCACGTCGCCTAGCAGGCGAAAAACTAGCAGCCGCGAAAAAGGAGATCAATTTTTTACTCCAACAAGGGATATGTCGTCCGTCCAAAAGTCCTTGGTCAAGCCCACTACACCTGGTAACTAAAAAGGACGGAGGTTGGCGCGCATGTGGTGATTATAGGAAGCTCAACGCAATCACAGTACCTGATCGTTACCCTATAGCCCACATCAATGACTTCACCGAGCAATTACACGGTAAATCCATTTTCACGACACTCGACTTGGTAAAGGCATATTATCAAATTCCGATGGCAACCAACGACATCCAAAAAGACTGCCGTTTGCACCCCATTCGGGCTCTATGAGTTTCTGTTTATGCCATTTGGGTTAAAAACGCCACCCAAACTTTCCAAAGATTTATGGACGACATTTTTCGAGGCATGGAATTTGTATTTTGCTACATCGACGACATTCTAATCATGTCAAAGTCAACAGAGGAGCACGAACAACATCTTCGCTCCGTTTTTCAAATTCTTCGGAAGCATGGTCTGAGTATAAACCTCAGTAAGTGTCAGTTTGAAAAACGAGAGGTCAACTTCCTGGGCTACACCATCAACGAGTGTGGCATTAAACCACCGCAGGACCGGATGGATGCCATTATCAATTACCCACGACCGGAAACCATAAGCCAACTAGGTCGGTTTTTAGGCGTAGTAAACTACTACAGGAAATGCATTAAGCACTCTTCACACATACAAGCGCCACTGATTGAGCTACTCAAGGACGTGAAGAAAAACGATCAGCGAAAAATCGAGTGGTCATCATCACTAAATTCTGCCTTCAAGGATTGCAAAGATAGTGTAGCTAACGCAGCACTATTGTCCTTCCCATCACCTGATGCAAAACTCACACTGACCTGTGATGCTTCCGATGTTGCGATTGGAGCTGTTTTGGAGCAACATACAAGCGACAGCTGGAAGCCACTAGGATTTTTTTTCGAAAAAGCTTAGTAATTCCGAGCGCAACTACAGCACGTACGACAGAGAGCTGTTAGCAGTATACGAAGGAATAAAATATTTCAAGCACCTGGTCGAAGCACGAAACTTTGTGATAAGAACGGATCACAAACCTCTAATTTACGCCTTCAAACAAAAACCGGAAAAGGCATCTCCCCGTCAACTTCGACATCTTAGCTACATTTCACAGTTTTCCACGACAATAACACATATAAAGGGTGCGGAAAACGTCGTCGCAGATGCCTTCTCCAGATTATGCGCTATTAGAATGCCCACAGCAGTAAGTCTACCGGAAATCGAAGAGGCACAGGCAACAGATGCTGAAATGTCGGAACTGTTACAAGGAAATTCTGCACTGAAACTACAAAACGTCCAGTACGACGACAACGTGTCGCTATTCTGCGATATTTCCACAGGACACATCCGCCCGTATGTACCCAACAAGCTACGTTTTAGGATCTTTACATTTTTCCACAACTTGGCACACCCCAGTGGACGAACGACGTTGCAACAAATTCGGCAAAAGTTTGTATGGCCATCCATAAGGAAAAATGTGATCGAGTGGTGCAGAAATTGTCTTCCTTGTCAACGTGCCAAAATCAATAAGCACAATCACATCGCACCAGAGAAAATCGCAATACCAGAAGGACGTTTCGATCATGTACACTTAGATATAATCGTAATGCCTTTATACCAAAACTTTAGGTACTGCCTTACGATGATTGATCGTTTCTCACGATGGCCTGAAGCTGTGCCACTTACCGACATCACTGCAGAGACGATAGCGAAAGAGTTCTACGCTCACTGGATCGCACGTTTTGGGACGCCCAAAACAATAACAACTGATCAAGGTTCCCAATTTGAATCAGCGTTGTTTAAAGCACTAGCACAACTCGTCGTAAGCAAACACATCCACACCACTGCCTACCACCCACAATCTAATGGACTAGTTGAACGATGGCATCGATCATTAAAGGCAGCTTTGATGTGCAGCAGTAGCACTCCATGGACACAACTACTGTCAACTGCGCTCCTTGGATTGCGCACTTGTTTTAAACCAGACTTGCAATCATCGGCTGCGGAAATGCTGTACGGAACAGTAATCCGTTTACCCAACGAATTTTTTGAAGATGTCGACAAGCCCACAACTCCAGCATCGTTTTTAAGCGCATTCCGTGAGCATATTCAAAAACTCCGGCCAACACCTACAGCTCATCACGTAAAGGAAAAAATGTTTTTATTGAAAGACATTGGTCAATGCTCTCACGTCTTTTTACGCACTGATGCAGTAAAACAACCGCTTGAGCCTCCATATTCTGGTCCCTATGAAGTCATCAAACGGGAAACAGATCGGGTCTTCATCATCAAAATGAACGACAAGGAAGTCGCCGTCTCAGTGGACCGACTGAAGCCAGCTTTCGTCAATAAGGAGGACCGACAAGTCGACTCTGAAGAAACCACCACCAAGCTACGAACATACGAAAAACCGTTTCGTGTGCGATTCTCCCAAACATAATCATGACTACGTCACTGGAAGGGGAGTACTGTGGCAACCCTGCCACTTGCGATACAACCATCTATCGTTGATATCGATATATGGCACCAAAAACAACTCTGTTTTAATTTCACAATCTGACGAAAACTTACAATGAAACTATGTTATAATTTTGTCCTTTAATAAAGTGTATATAATATTGGCTTTCCGTCTTTTACATTACCACGGTAGCCAAATTTTATTTTTGATCCCCAATGGTCCTCAAAATTTAGTTATGAAACCAGGAAACCAATTTTATTTTTGATCCCAAACGGATCCTCAAAATTTAGTTATGAAACCAGGAAACCAAACCAATTTTATTTTTGATCCCAAATGGATCCTCAAAATTTAGTTATGAAACCCATTTTATTTTTGATCCCCAATGGATCCTCAAAATTTAGTTATGAAACCAGGAAACCACCCCAATTTTAATTTTGGACACAAACCATGGCGCTAATAAATTCCCTAATTTCCGCTAACAAATTTCCGTTTTCTACTCACCGCTAGATGGCGCTTTACCGCCGGAGGGGGGAGGGAAATTCCCGGTTGCCAATATTCTAACTACTTGTTCTCCCTCTCTTTTTTTCTTTTTTCCTTTTTAGACCCCGTACTCTAAAAAAGAGTATAGGGGTCTATTAGGTTTGTCAGAAGCGAAATGTGCGTAACAGGCAGAAGGAGGCGTGGCCGACCCCATAAAGTATATATATTCTAGATCAGCATCAACAGCCGAGTCGATATAGCAATGTCCGTCTGTCCGTCTGTCTGTCTGTCCGTCTGTCCGTCTGTCCGTCTGTCTGTCCGTCCGTCCGTCCGTATGAACACCTAGATCTTTTAAACTACAAGAGCTAGAGCCACCAAATTTGGAATGAAAGTCCGTCTATATTGCAGGCAGGTTAAGTTTATTTCAAATTTTTGCCACGCCCCCTACCGCCCCCGCAAATTGTAAAAAACAGTTTTCATTGCACTACAACTTTGAAACTATGAAAGCTATCGTGACAAAATTTACACAGTAGGTGTATGGTACAACTATAACTATCCTCACCAAGTTTCATCAAGATCGGACAACTATAGCTTATAGCTCCCATAGGACAAATCGGTCAAAAACAAAAAATTTGTATGAAGACATGTAGTATTTGCTAAGTGATCGCAACCAAACTCACACAGAATGTGTACATAATTATTAAAAGTAACTTCACCAAATTTGGTCCAAATCGGACAACTACAACATGTAAAACAAATTGGTCAAAAATGTTAAAAATTGTAATTTATGTACGTGTTTGAAGAAAAGTGGTAAATCAATGTTTATCTACTTTAGCCGTCCTGATTGTCAACAGTGCTGTGGTCCAAGTGATGTGACATCACATGCGACATGTGAGAATCCTGTGTCTGATACCGCGGGTTCGATTGCAGCTAGCGCATAACTTTTTTTTACTTTTTTAAATTTTAATTTAAACTATTATATTTTTTTAAATTTGTATTTTAAAATATGAAGCAGTCTACTGCTTCTTCTTTTAAGTTTGAAAGTATTTTAGTATGCGCACTACAAGGAGTACGGGGTCTTATACAGTCGGCACGTCGACTGTAGCCTTTCTTACTTGTTCATAAAGATATTAACCGGCATGGAGAAACTTTACCAAGAGTATTATCTAAATCAAAGTGGAGGAGGATTAAATCACATTGGTTCCCTTTATACAGCAAGGAAGGGGTATGGGAAACTTTTTGTGACAGGCTTTTTACATTAAAACTTTCCAGCTTTTCTTTTTACGTCTGTCTCTTTATTCTTTTTATGCAGAACTGTCTTCTTCTTATTCTTTTTTCTATCGATCTGCCTTGTTTTACATTTCGATATTTTACTGTATCGATATCTCGTGTTTACGTTTACATTACGTTTCTGCTGTTAACATACTGTACACTTAACATTATGGGTATTCCTACAAAGTAGCCTACTACAATTCGGCCATCCTGACCATGAGATAGACCTCTATCTCTGTACACTTATTCAAAACGTATAGATGATTACAAACATTTCTTATATTCTAGTAATTGAATTGAATTGAAAGCTTATCTTATATTAATGTTAACAATTATTAAGCAAATATATAATATTTAATACAAGGATTATTTTTTAACCCAGTGTCTTATATTGCTAGCACTCCAAACTCCCTGATACGGATTTTGTGATAGTTGAAAACCGTCAATGTCTTTAATTAAATATCTGTCATTCTTTAGGACTTTGTCTATAACATATGGTCCTTTGGATTTAGGAATTAATTTTCTTGATACTCCTGCAGTGCTGTCGAAATTCTTTACCATTATGTAATCTCCTGTGTCATAATTGTTCGCTATCTTTCTATTTTTATTAAAATATTTCTCATTCTTCTCTTGTGATGATAATTGATTCTGTTGAGCATTTTCTCTAATATTTTCTAAATTTTGCTTTCTAACCGTCTGTGTCTGTGTGATCCCCTCTAGTTCCTCTCCTAAATTGTCACTTATTTCGCCCTTTTGTGCTCATCCAAAAAGCATTTCACTGGGAAACTGTTTCGTGCTACAATGTTGCGTGTTGTTTAAAGCATATTCTACCCTTTCTATCACAATGTCCCAATGATGTCCATTTTCAGATTCAGTTAATTTGGCTATCATGGGCCCTAGGCTTCTATTAATTCGTTCTACTTGACCATTGGCTTGTGGTGATCCTGTCGCAATCTTAATGTGTTTTATTTTAGCCTGCTCCATGAATTCATCAAACTCTGCTGATGTAAAGCAACTTCCCCTGTCTGATACAATACATTCTGGTTTACTATACGCTCTAAAATAATCTTTCAATGCTTTTACAACTTCTTTAGTGTTTGTTGTTTTAGTTGTATATAATCTAACAAATTTCGTAAAACCGTCCACTACTGCAAATATGTGTTTTTTAGCTCTGCTATTGTCTACCGGTCCATAATGGTCTATGTTAATTATCTGAAAAGGTTTGTTGCCTTTAGGTATGCTGTGCAAAAGACCCTCCCCCTTGCCAGTCTTCGGCGAAAATGCTATGCACTTTAAACAATTTTCAATATGCTCTAACGCTTTCTTTTTCATGTTTGGGAACCAGTAAGTTTTACTAATCGCATCTAACATCTTATCCCTACCAACGTGTCCTAATTCATCGTGATATTTATACAAAACGTGTTCTTCCATTTTAACTGGAACATAAAATAGCAGCCTATCGTCATTTGTTTTCCTAAATATCACTCCATTTCTCATCTCAAACAATTTATGCTCACCCATTTCTAACAATTTTCTAATTTCCTGTAACTTACTATCTCTTGTTTGACAAATGATCAAATTGGTCTCAAAACTGTTTGCTTCTGTAATCATTATACTGTTGTTGCACCTGCTTAAAGCATCTACGTGTTGCATCTGCATTTCTAACGCCCATCTGGCGATTCTGGGATTAAGATCTATTTTATTTAATGTCAAGGTTAATGAATTACAGTCTGTTACGATTTTAAATCTTCTGCCCTGTAGATATATTCTAAATCTTCTAAGTGAATATATAATTGCTAATGTTTCTAATTCAAAGCTATGGTATTTCGATTCCGTCTCTGTTGTCCTTTTAGAAAAATAAAATATTGGGTGCAACTTGCCATCTTGTTTTTCTCTGTAGAAGTACTGCCCCAAATCCTAACGCACTTGCATCACAATGTAGTTCTATTTCGTCTTTGTGATTGTATAATGACAATACGGGTGCTTCTAATAACTTTTCCTTTAATAGTGTGAAACAACTTAGCTCCTTCTCTTCAAATTTAAATTTTCTGTCCTTTCGTAATAGATCATATAACGGTTTTGCAATTGTCGAAAAGCCTTGTATGAATCTCCTGAAGTAAGAACATAATCCAAGAAAACTTTGCACTGCCTGCGTTCGATCAGGTATTGGAAAGTGCCTTATTGCATCTAGCCCTTTCTCATCTGCCTTAATGCCATTTTCGGAAATCTGAAACCTAAATATTTCACTTTGCTTTGCCAAAAATTCGCATTTATCAATCCTCAGTTCTAATTTATTCATCACTAATCTTTTAAGTACTTCTTCTAGTATTTCCAAATGTTCACTAATGTTTTTGCTTGCAATCATGATGTCATCCATGTATATAATGACTTTGTTTTCTCTGATTAGGTCACTAAATATACCATTGACAAATCTTTGAAAAACTTGGGGGGCCGTTTTTAAACCCATTGGCATTCTAAGAAATTCGAATTGTCCCAAAGTCGTGACGAATGATGTATATTTTACAGATTCTTTCTCAACGAACACATGAAAATATCCATTCTTAAATACTGATTTCTCAACTAAAGCATCTAACAGATCGTCAATTAAAGGTAATGGATAGTTGTCTTTAATTATGATCTTGTTTAGTCTTCTAAAGTCTATACACATTCTTAAATCTCCAGTTTTTTTCTTTACTAATACAATTGGCGATGCATATTCGGAACTGCTCGGTTGTATGATGCCATCTCTAATATATTCATCTAGCATAATTTGCAATTTCTCTTTTTCCGTGTACGACAGTCTTCTTGGCGAACAACTGAAGGGTTTTGTCTTGTCTATTGTTATTTTCATTTCGCACTTTACAACCGGCTCTTTGGGCCTTTCTGCTTCAATATATTTAGTTCTAAGTATTTGAATTATTTTCTCTTTTGTGCAATGGCTAATGTTTTCTTCAATGTTATATGTGTCCCCATTTATTTCTTTGTCTACCTCTTTATTTGCCTGTGTTGACTTCTCTATGTTTTTATAGCCTAACGATTTGTCTTTGGAATCATCTCGCTCTAACAATCTGCTCTCTAAACTCTTGAATTCTAATAAATTATTCTCTAACGATGTACTTTTCAAACAATTTTCATCTAACATATTATTTCCTAACACACTCATGTTTTGTCCTAAAATTTTTTCATAACATAAACTGAAATTTTTCCAAAAATATTTAATCGGCTTTCGTTTAGCCCAAAATAACTTTCATTGTGAACTTGGAGTCCTACTCCAGCTGGAACGCATGATTTTCTAATAAATGATATAGGGCTGCCTGAATCTATGAGGCATTCTGCAACCATTGAATGATTAATATTATCTCTAAAATACAATTTAATAAATCTTACGTAGTTATTATCCTGCGTGTTCTCCCTCTTCGGGCATAGGGCAATTAAATGATCGACTGCCCCGCATCCATAACAAGAGCCCTTTTCTCGTCTGGGTTTCAAACAATCCTTTGCCCGGTGGGCCTTGGAGTGGCAGTTGAAGCAGCGAGACTTCTTGGTAATGTAGCTGCTTGGTGCTGTCTTCACAAACGATTTCGGCTTCTCTCCTGAAGCACCCTGTTCAGGCAACTGCAATATATAGAAAATGCGCGCAGCATGCGCTTAGTGTTTTCAAAACACTGGATTTTCGCCTGTGTGCGCAACACTTTGTCCGGGATTCCCTCAATGATTCCATCGAGAAGCTCCTCTTCATCTAAGTTGAGCTCACGCGCAAGAAGTAACTTGTTCTCATAATATATCGAGAACTTCTCGCTCTTGCACCAGGTACGTGCTTCGAACTTGCGTCTTACCTCAGCTTTCGATAGTTTTCCTCCAAATGCTATCACTAATTGGTTTAACATCTCGTCCAACTGTTTTAATATGCGCCCGGGATCAGCATGTAACCAAACTAAAGCGTTGCCTTTGAGTTTAGAGATGCGTTGAGTATCAGTCAGTTGGTATAATTCCGCGATGTTTCCTAATTGGACGATCCAATTTTGAATCGCGTTGTCTCCAGTGAAATCTGGTAAGATTTCCTTTGCCAATTGAAACATAGGCGAATTCCATTCGTCGCTTTTTTCTGTTGAATTTCATCATGCGACTTGGCGACACTATTCTGCGCGTCACCGACGCTTTCTTGACTGCATACACTATGGTTGTCTCGCTCGCTCTGCTGTTGGCCTGTGGTTCTCGAACATTCTGCGCCGATGTTTTGTAGCGTAATTTTTGCTAGCTCGATCTGGCGCCTTAAGTCTTTTAAATAGTTTTCGACTTCGGAAATTTCTTTACGTTGGTTCTGCCACTGACATGTCCGAAGATCTTCCTCACTGCTTACTGTGTCACCTTCTGCAATCGCTAACATCGGGACGCTACCACGCTCGTCTGCTGGTACTGTGTTGATGCGCGCCACAAGTTCAGCTTTTGACCCCTTAGTTGGCAGTCCCAACACATCTAGCCACTTCTTCAGCTGAATGACCGTCACCTCGTTAATATTTATATCCATTTCGTGAATTTCTATTACACTTCTGAGATTGTGACCGGCTTTTTACATTAAAACTTTCCAGCTTTTCTTTACTGACTTGGGACGAAAACCTCTACAGAATATTATCCAAGAACAGAGCAAAATTGCACTCCAAAATCTATCCAATAAAGTAATAGATAAAATGACTCAGGGAGGCTCAGGTAGAAAGAATAAAAGGAAGCGTTTTACTTCTAGGAGAGATCATTATAAAACTAAACATTCAAGTGTGCATACAAAGAAAAACATTAAAAAACGATCTAAATCAAAAAAACTATCTAAGAAAATCGCAGATATTTTTTCTACAAAACGATGACCAATCACATTGAATGCATGAAAAGTGAACTGGATTTGTTTGAGCCACATCCGACACAAACCAGTATTTTACGCACTGAAGAAGTAACATACAATCCTATAGCACCATTGGATGGAGCCAGCTCAATTGAATTTGTATGTTTGGGAAATGGCGAATCATACAGAGATCTGTCAAGCGTATATTTAAGATTAGTAGAACAGTTGTATTAGTGTTGTAAACAATATATTACACTCTATTTTTTAGAAGTTCCTCAGTATATTTAAATAACACATTAGTTTCTCAGAACGATAATAATTACCACTATCGGTCTTATTTACAAACTATTTTAAATTATGGAAGTGATGCTAGTGAAAGCCATTTAGCAACCCAGGGATTTTTTGCGAGTTTAATTAAATGTTATGTTGACGAAACTTTACCTGTAAAAAACATATTTCGAAGAAGTAATAAGGTGGAGCTCTTTGGAAAAGTACATGGAGATATTTTTAATCAACCTAAGCTTCTAATAAATAATGTTGATTTAAGAATAACATTTAATATTGAAAAAAACAGCATTTTATTTGATGGAGAGTCAAACTGAATCCACTTTAAAAGTTTTAGAAGCACAACTCTTTATGAATCATGTTATAGTCAATCCAAGTATTTTGTTAGCACATCATCGCGTATTGCAATCTAAAAACGCTTTATATCCATATAATAAAGTTGAAGTTAAATCTTTTACTCTATATCCAGGTAACAATACACTTTCAATTGACAATGTTGTAATTGGACAATTACCTAATTTTATCTCATTTTGCATGGTCAAAAACCGAGCATACTCAGGTAATAGAGAACTGGATCCATATAACTTTGAACATTTTAAAATACAGCGATTTAATCTTTTAGTTAATGGATTACAAGTACCGTCTCAAGCGCTAGAGTTTTATTTTACAAACCCCGAAAACATTCAGAGCTCTCGGGGATATAATATGCTATTTAGAGCAAATGGTATAAAACATTTTGATAGGGGGTTGCAAATCACTAAGGAAATGTTTGATAAGAACTGTTTATATTAGCGTTTGACTTAACTGCAGATCATTCGAATTCTTCCGTATGTTCAAATTTAATTAATCAAGGAACAATTCGTATTGAGGGTCGATTTGCTGAACCACTTACCGAAGCTGTCACATGCCTTGTATATTGTGAATATGATTCCATGATTGATATTGACAAACATAGAAATATTAGAGTTTTACTTTAAAAATGAATACATTACAAATTGAAAAACGTATGCTTAGTAAGCGCAGCACCAAACATATATTTAAAGGTGTGTTCCCATCTGATAAATTACCTATTAAAATACGTACATATCCTACAATAATAATTGCGAATACAGACTCATCTGACAAACCTGGTTCACACTGGGTAGCATTTTATTTTAAAAATGCTTCAAATGCAGAGTTTTTTGATTCATATGGTCAATATCCTCAAAACAAATATTTTTTAAGTCTATTAAAAAATAATTCCAAAAGGCTTACATATAATAAACAGCAAGTCCAGGGTTACTTTTCAAATACCTGTGGACATTATTGCACCCTATTTAGTATTTATAAGAGTAAAAAACAATCAACAAAATGTTTTTTAAATGTCTTTAAGAAAAATGATTATATTTATAATGATAAGCTTGTTCTGAAATTATTTAAAAAAATAAATTAAACAAAATAATTTATATATTGTTATTGTTTTTATTTGAGTACATTCGATCTCTTAACCTATAGTAATTCATCATTAGTTTTAAAGCAGCGACAGGTGTCTGGACCTTCTTCGGTGTCATCGTTCGACCATACGCACGAGATAAAATGCTTTCCAAATTGAGAATTGACTTCCTACTGTTGTTCAAGGTCGCTTAAAAGAGCCTTCAATTGTTTCAGACGTTCCATGTGTTCATGGAAAATCATATCTTCGAACTGAATTAAAAATATTTCAATTTGCTTTGAAAACATTTTACTTGCTTTAGTGTTGTTTTGAAACTGAGGTTTGTTGGGAAAGATTAGGAGTTTTTATATTAAATTTCATTATATACTTTTACATATAAATTGAAAATGGGGGGTATTATAGCTGTCTTTTTTCGTCCCATTGTAAACTATATGAGTAATATTGTTGTCCTTTAACTTCTTGTATGGAGTTTTAGTAGGGAAAATCCTCACACATGCCTTAGGTGAAAAATCCAAAGGGGTTTGGCGTCGGCATCAGGTTTGTAAAGAGCAATTTTCTCTCCATTTTCTTGAGTTGACAATCTGTTAAAGTATACTCATAACCAATCGTGAGTCTGCCAGTTTTTGTATATCCTTGTCCTACATGGCCTGTCACATCATTTATTGATTCAAAGAAAGCCTGAGAATGTAAACGTTATTTAGTTATAAATGATTATGTGTTACTAATACATACCATGGTGCAATTTATTTTCAAACTCTTTAATGTTCACTTAGACTGAAAACTGTAAGAACTAAAGAATATAATGGAATACGTCTGCTTTTTATGGAAATTTACACGCGATTCAATAACCAATTAGAATGAAACAGCAAATGGTGACTAATGCAGTATCCAATCAAATCATTGGATTCCATAATTCTCTCATTCTATTTTTATACTCTCTGCAAGAGTATATTGGGTTTGTGCAAAAGTATGTAACAGGCAGAAGGAGGCGTGGCCGACCCCATAAAGTATATATATTCTTGATCAGCGTCACAAGCCGAGTCGATATAGCCATGTCCGTCTGTACGTCTGTCTGTCTGTCTGTCTGTCTGTCTGTCTGTCTGTCTGTCTGTCTGTTTGTGTGTCTGTCTGTCTGTCCGTATGAACAAACAGATTTCGGAGATTGTAAGAGCTACAAGTTCGAGCTTGGTGTCAAACGATCACATATTTAGTCAGTCAATACAAGAATCTTTTTTTTTTTCGATGCCACGCCCCATTCGCCCACAAAAAGCAAAAAATCTGGGCACACCTCGGAAAAAATTGGTGTTTTCGGCAAATATCTCAGTAACTATGGCACCTAGGATCACCAATTTTGGTACCATAGTTCCTAGCGACAGCATAGTTGCGTTGCCATTTTAAATTTTGGACTGCCACGCCCACTTTTCCCACATTTGATAAAAAAGTCTGGAACCTTCAATGCCGTTTTTGGCGAACTTGTTCGTATCGTACAGTGTTGTAATTTTATAATTCGTGTGGAGACTAACTATATTAAACTATACTGAAAGGCGCATTAAAATCGGACTATAAACAAGAAAACTAAAAGCGTTACAATATTGATAATTGAACGCAATATCAACCCAATATCAAACGTACATATGTATGTGTATTCGCATGCAAACAAACAGATGTATGTTTGAATATGCTTAGATTGTTTTTGTTTCAACGAGTTTTAATGCAAGTGCTACACATTGCAACATCTGGATACCGATTTTAATATTTTAATCAGGAAAAGTGCAGAGAGTATTATACAGTCGGGCGTGCTCGTCTGTACATTTCTTTCTTGTTATTAATCTTTTTCTTACATATGCGGCTACCCCTTAAAAACCTGATTTTTAAATAAATATAATCCTTCTTTGTCTTGTGTAGGGATTTAGTAAACCTCAGTAAGCAAGATGGTTCAGTACTATTGTAGTTTATGTACCAGCTTAAAAACATTTCAAAGTAAATGTGGATTCAAGAAACACATTCTCAAGAAACACAACTTTAGTTTTGAAAAAACGAAAATATAAATTTCCTTGTAAATTACGTTTATATAAAAAACTATATGTTACAAAATCCGGTTTAAAAAAGCATGTTCTTTCTAAGCATAACTTTAGCAATAACAACGCAAAGTAAAGTATAAATGAAAATAACTAAAAGTAAACTGAGTATTTCTTTGGGGGGGTACGCTGTATACCATTGGTTCGACAACAAGTTCAATCAGGGTTGTTTTTCAGAGGTATTTGAAAATCATTATTGGTTGACCCTAGTATTTAATTGTTATGCAGGTGACATACATTAAAGGAAACAAGTAAGAAAGGCTACAGTCGACATGCCGACTTTATAAGACCCCGTACTCCTTGTAGTGCGCACACAAAAATTAAATTAAATTAAAATTTAAAAAAGTAAAAAAAAAGTTATGCGCTAGCTGCAATCGTACTCGCGGTATCAGACACAGGATTCTCACATGTCGCCACTCTACCATATGCACCACACCTCAATTTGCAGGTACTGCTGATTATCTGCATTTACATATAATAATGTTTTGTTCTAGAAAAAGAAAAAGAAAACAAATGCCTGTCTGCGCTGGGGTTCGAACCGCAGACCTCATGTTCCTCTAATGCATGTCACATCACTTGGACCACAGCACTGTTGACAATCAGGACGGCTAAAGTAGATAAACATTGATTTACCACTTTTCTTCAAACACGTACATAAATTACAATTTTTAACATTTTTGACCAATTTGTTTCACATGTTGTAGTTGTCCGATTCGGACCAAATTTGGTGAAGTTACTTTTAATAATTATGTAGACATTCTGTGTGAGTTTGGTTGCGAACACTTAGCAAATACTACATGTCTTCATACAAATTTTTTGTTTTTGACCGATTTGTCCTATGGGAGCTATAAGCTATAGTTGTCCGATCTTGATGAAACTTGATGAGGATAGTTATAGTTGTACCATACACCTACTGTGTAAATTTGGTTACGATAGCTTTCATAGTTTCAAAGTTGTAGTGCAATGAAAATTTTCCTATTTTTTACAAATGGGGGGGGGGGGGGGGGGGGGGATAAATTTTAAAAAATTGTTTTTTCCTTTTATAATATAGGGTTTTTTTTTTTTTTTTTTGGGTTTTTTTTGTTTTTTTTTTTAAAAATTTTTTGTTTTTTGGGAGGGGGGGGGGAGAAAGAGGGGAAGACAGAAAGAGGGAGGGGGGGGGGTTTTTTTTTTTTCTGGTTGGTTTTGTTTTTTTTTTTATATATATATTTTTTTGGGGGGGGCGCCCCCCCCCCTTTCTGTTTTTTCCCTTTTTTTTTCTTACAAACAAACTTACCCCTCTAATCTTTTTTTAGGTAGGGGGGTTAAAAATAGAAATAGAAACAGAAATAGGAAAAATAAAAACAAAAATACAATCGCTTAGAATTTGCATTAAATTTATCCAGTCGTTTAAAGAGTTTCAGGATCAATTGTTGAAAAGTTCCCTATTTTTGAAAAATTTTAGGATCAGTTATTGAAAAGTTATCCATTTATTTTAATTCGCCATCCCTCTCGAAATAGGAGTTATTGTTATAAAATGTTTTCACAAGATGCTCTTTAGTTCTCAGATCTAGGCCTCTAAACTCACTATACTACTTAAATCTACTACAAACTATTTTAACCTACTGTATCCTATGCTGCTATTCTAAACTCTTAATCTAAATCCTATACTATAACTATTCTCTCAATTTTCCATCACTCAGCACTATCGTACTATATACGGGCTGAGTGATACAAAAACAGACAGGTGTCTGGCGTCATTGGGCCACTTATGTTGCTATTAGCAACATTACGTCCAATCTGACTTTAAAATGCATTGATGAGTGTCAAACGTGTTGCAAAATTATAAATATGTCAAATTATAAGACACTACTGTTCAAAGCGTTTCTTTACTCTCTTCTCAAACTCCATATCTTCATTTATATCTTTCAAACTTTTCCATCACTCAGCACTATCGTACTATATACGGGCTGAGTGATACAAAAACAGACAGGTGTCTGGCGTCATTGGGCCACTTATGTTGCTATTAGCAACATTACGTCCAATCTGACTTTAAACAAATGCATTGATGAGTGTCAAAAACGCTGTAAAAACAAAATATTTGTCAAATTTTAAGACACTATGGTTCAAAGCATTTCTATTTACTTCACTCAACTATCTCTATTTTCTTTCTGGCCATATAGAATTGTTTTAATGTTCGCATTTCGTGTCATTTGTATGTGGCTGCTGGCGAGCAGCTGCTTACAACATAAGATTTTTCAACTTTCCTATAAAAGTTTATTAAATCTTCTGTTATTACCAATTACTTAGCATTGTTAACCTCTTATTAGACTAGTATTTGTTGTATTTAAACAATTTTATAAAATTCTGGATATATAAAATTGTTTTAATGTTCACATTTAGCGTCATTGTATGTGGCTGCTGGTGAGCGGCTACTTATGACTAAAGATTTTTTTGACTTTTTGATTAAAGTTACTTAAATCTTTTGCTTTTATCAATTACTTAGCATTGTTAACCTCTTATTAGACTAGTATTCGTTGTATTTAAACAATTTTATAAAATTTTGGCCTTATAAAATTATTTTAATGTTGCATTATGCATCATTTGTATGTGGCAGCTGATGAGCGGCTGCTTTTCACCACAGATCTTTCGACTTTTTAATTAAAGTTACTTAAATCTTTGGTCATTATCAATTACTTAACATTGTAAATGATTGATTAGACTAGTATTTGTTGTATTTAAATAATTTTATAAAATTTTGGACATATAAAATTGTTTTAATGTTCACATTTAGCGTCATTTGTATGTGGCTGCTGTTGAGCGGCTGCTTACGACTAAAGATTTTTTGACTTTTTGATTAAAGCTACTTAAATCTTTGGTCATTATCAATTACTTAACATTGTAAATGATCAATTAAACTAGTATTCGTTGTATTTAAATAATTTTTTAAAAAAAATCTGGCCTTATAAAATTGTTTTAATGTTCACATTTTGCGTCATTGTATGTGGCTGCTGGTGAGCGGCTGCTTACAAAACATGATTTTTCGACTTTTTAATTAAAGTTACTTAAATCTTTTGCTATTATCAATTACTTAGCATTGTAAATGATCGATTAGACTAGTATTTGTTGTATTTAAATAATTTTATAAAATTTTGGACATATAAAATTGTTTTAATGTTCACATTTAGCGTCATTTGTATGTGGCTGCTGTTGAGCGGCTGCTTACGACTAAAGATTTTTTGACTTTTTGATTAAAGTTACTTAAATCTTTGGTCATTATCAATTACTTAGCATTGTTAATGATCAATTAAACTAGTATTCGTTGTATTTAAATAATTTTTTAAAAAAAATCTGGCCTTATAAAATTGTTTTAATGTTCTCATTTTGCGTCATTGTATGTGGCTGCTGGTGAGCGGCTGCTTACAAAACATGATTTTTCGACTTTTTAATTAAAGTTACTTAAATCTTTTGCTATTATCAATTACTTAGCATTGTAAATGATCGATTAGACTAGTATTTGTTGTATTTAAATAATTTTATAAAATTTTGGACATATAAAATTACTTTAATGTTCACATTTAGCGTCATTTGTATGTGGCTGCTGATGAGCGGCTGCTTACGACTAAAGATTTTTCGACTTTTTGATTAAAATTACTTAAATCTTTTGCTATTATCAATTACTTAGCATTCTTAACCTCTTATTAGACTAGTATTTGTTGTATTTAAATAATTTTATAAAATTTTGGTCTTATAAAATTGTTTTAATGTTACATTTTGCGTCATCTGTATGTGGCTGCTGGTGAGCGGCTGCTTGCAGCATAGGATTTTTCGGCTTTCCTATGAATGTTTATTAAATCTTTTGTTGTTGACAAATAGGTAATGTTGTAAGCCATTGAATGGAGTAGCATCCATTATGGTTTATTTATCTTGTCAAACTTTTGCCATATTTAATACTTAATCTATTAGACTTATTTAATATTAAGTCTATTAGGTTTCTTTCTGTTAAATATTTGATTTTTTTTAAATGAATGTGGGCGTTGAATTGGGCAGGGGGCGAGACGGAGTTTGGATATGGAATGGAGATGGGGCGCGGGCGGAGCTGGGGGCGTGGCCGGAGTTGTGTGGGATGGTGCCGGGGGGCGGAGTCGGAGCCGTGTTATTGGCAACACTCCTGCCGCTTGGCATCGTCCTGCTTTGGTCTGGTCTTTGTGCCTGGTTTCGTCCTTGTTTCTCTGTTTCCATTTCTCTGTTCTTCCGTCGTGATCGCAATCCTTGCCTATTTCTAACCCACCACAAATTGTTTTGCCCGAACAGAACTGACCCGGACAACAGAATGACAAGGACCGTACACAACATAAAAAAAGACAATATGTGATTATTTTGCCTTCCTCCAAACTTGAGCCTTCACGGCTCCATCCTAATAATGATAATAATCACATATAAACGTACAGATGCACGCTGACAAAAGTTGCCTTCATGCAACTTTGACGGATCGACTAAATATTGGCATTTTGAACAAATGACCCCTCGAACTATTTTCTCTCCCTCGCTAGGTTTATCGAAACCTGTATACGTGCAAATGCACAGAATGCAGAGCTAGCATTGCGTCTAGTATCTGCAAGTCAGCGCTGAGCTCATACCGCCCCGAGGGCATAGCCATATTGTTTTTGTGCTCTATAGAGACGTTGCTTTGATCAATTCATGCCCAGAGCCAGTGTTCCATTCTGAAGAATGAGTCAGAATGGGTCATTCACTGAAGCTGATCAAAGTTTCTTGTCTCTCTTGAGCATTGATAAAAAACTTTATCTGGCCGATTAAGCGTTTCTAATTGAAACGCATCAACGAATGCATCAGGATGTGCCAAAGTATGGCTGCCTGAAGCATTCGCTTTTACATATTGTGGCTGTTGGGTAACTGTCGGAAGCTTTGTTTCTGTTGTTTCTAGAAAGCACTCCCGAACAGTATGCCATCGTGTAACGATGTAAAAGTTAACCGTTGTGCGTCTCATTTCCCAGCACACAAAGTATGAAATAGACATACTATAAATAAACATTTTTATATAACTGCAGGATAATGGTCAAAGTTGTTTCCTTGCGTGTGGAATCGTGTGATGCCTGCAGTGCATTCTAAGGTCTGTCAGTTGTGTGGGTATAGAGGAGCGGCCTGGTTGATCACAGCAATTGATCGGCTAGCCTGCTTAGAGATACAGCACTGGCAGACTGGTGCTGCAGTGATTCATTGAATCGATACCCACACGCAGTACGTTACATGGGAAACAACACATGACTGAAGCCGCACGCCCGTTAAATGGGTTTTTAAGTTGAGGTCAGCAATACCGGAACACTCGTCTGTCAAAATTATAGAAACAAATTGTCAATTATGCCCAAATTTAGTGTTCCGTGAGCAGAACTCCTTAAACAATATAACATGAACCTAAAGTCCCATTCCATGGCGAGTTCTCCCTGTGTTGTGCCCGGGATGTGTGTATTTTTTTTTCTACTCCTTTGCAATAATTTTACTCTTGTTCGTACATATTTTCCACAAATTGACTCCATCAGCAAGAGACTTTGAATTCTCGCTTCAATTCATCAAGCTTCGTCAACTTGAATCTACATAGGATTCTAGACACTTGAACTACGAATTGAAGCATGGGCATTCTTGCTTGTCAATTTCTACAAGTTCTCTAGTAAATAGAGGGAGAGAACGGAAAATAAACCCAAAAGTGCGATTAATTCTATCACATCTATCACCAAAAAAAAGTAAAATGCATTGGAAAAACATTAATTCCTCATCAAACAGTGCAAACTCCAACACTTGGCGCACTGAACACCCACTATCCACACACACATCCTCCAACTGACTCAAACACACACACAGACTCGAAGGTACCACACCCCACCTGGAATGAAGCGACTTCAAAAAGGAAAAAAATATATGTGGCTGCTGGTGAGCGGCTGTTTATGAATTAAGATTTTTTGACTTTTTAACTAAAGTTTATCAAATCTTTTGTTATTATCAATTACTTAGCATTGCAAATGATTGATTAGACTAGTATTTGTTGTATTTAAATAATTTTATAAAATTTTGGCCTTATAAAATTGTTTTAATGTTCTCATTTTACGTCATTATATGTGGCTGCTGGTGAGCGGCTGCTTATGACTAAAGATTTTTTGACTTTTTAATTAAAGTTACTTAAATCTTTGGTTACTATCAATTACTTAGCATTGTTAACCTCTTATTAGACTAGTATTCGTTGTATTTAAATAATTTATAAAATTCTGACCATACAAAATTACTTTAATGTTCACATTTCGTGTCATTTGTATGTGGCTGCTGGCGAGCAGCTGCTTACAACATAAGATTTTTCAACTTTCCTATAAAAGTTTATTAAATCTTCTGTTATTACCAATTACTTAGCATTGTTAACCTCTTATTAGACTAGTATTTGTTGTATTTAAACAATTTTATAAAATTCTGGATATATAAAATTGTTTTAATGTTCACATTTAGCGTCATTTGTATGTGGCTGCTGTTGAGCGGCTGCTTACGACTTAAGATTTTTCGACTTTTTAATTAAAGTTACTTAAATCTTTTGCTATTATCAATTACTTAGCATTGTTAACATCTTATTAGACTAGTATTTGTTGTATTTAAATAATTTTATAAAATTCTGACCATATAAAATTATTTTAATGTTGCATTATGCATCATTTGTATGTGGCAGCTGATGAGCGGCTGCTTTTCACCACAGATCTTTTGACTTTTTAATTAAAGTTATTAAATCTTTTGCTTTTATCAATTACTTAGCATTGTTAACCTCTTATTAGACTAGTATTTGTTGTATTTAAATAATTTTATAAAATTCTGACCATATAAAATTATTTTAATGTTGCATTATGCATCATTTGTATGTGGCAGCTGATGAGCGGCTGCTTTTCACCACAGATCTTTTGACTTTTTAATTAAAGTTACTTAAATCTTTTGCTTTTATCAATTACTTAGCATTGTTAACCTCTTATTAGACTAGTATTTGTTGTATTTAAATAATTTTATAAAATTCTGACCATATAAAATTATTTTAATGTTGCATTATGCATCATTTGTATGTGGCAGCTGATGAGCGGCTGCTTTTCACCACAGATCTTTTGACTTTTTAATTAAAGTTACTTAAATCTTTTGCTTTTATCAATTACTTAGCATTGTTAACCTCTTATTAGACTAGTATTTGTTGTATTTAAATAATTTTATAAAATTCTGACCATATAAAATTATTTTAATGTTGCATTATGCATCATTTGTATGTGGCAGCTGATGAGCGGCTGCTTTTCACCACAGATCTTTCGACTTTTTAATTAAAGTTACTTAAATCTTTGGTCATTATCAATTACTTAACATTGTAAATGATTGATTAGACTAGTATTCGTTGTATTTAAATAATTTTATAAAATTTTGGACATATAAAATTGTTTTAATGTTCTCATTTTGAGTCATTTGTATGTGGCTGCTGGTGAGCGGCTGCTTTTCACCACAGATTTTTCGACCTTTTAATTAAAGTTACTTAAATCTTTGGTCATTATCAATTACTTAGCATTGTTAACCTCTTATTAGACTAGTATTTGTTGTATTTAAATAATTTTATAAAATTTTGGACATATAAAATTGTTTTAATGTTCATATTTTGCGTCATTTGTATGGGGCTGCTGGTGAGCGGCTGCTTATGACTAAAGATTTTTCGACTTTTTAATTAAAGTTACTTAAATCCTTGGTCATTATCAATTACTTAACATTGTAAATGATTGATTAGACTAGTATTTGTTGTATTTAAATAATTTTATAAAATTTTGGACATATAAAATTGTTTTAATGTTCTCATTTTGCGTCATACAAAAAAATATAAAACTTTATTCAATAAACACGAAGCTACGTAGTACAAATCTAGACTACTTATCCTATGTTCTGATGACGTTAAGCAAACCTCGGTTTTGAGCTTTTATTAATTGGACTTTTGACTCAATGAGCTTTTGGCTCTTATGTAAATAGAGAGAGATCTCGATCTTGAAGAGATTGAGAGAGTTCGGCCAGGATTTGTGTAACGTCAGCAGTTTTAACCCCAATGATGGGAATAACGATTCTGGCGAATTGTTTATGATATTTAATACATTCGTTGGAAGCCAGAATTGTTATTGTCACCATTTGATTTTTTCGAAAGTGTTTACATTAAGTTCTTGTGGTGTTATTGTCACCATTTGATTTCTTGATAGTGTTTACATTAGTCTTTTGTGCGAAAGAAATCTTTAACATAAATAATAAGTGTGGTGTACGCTGTATGTGGTGTATGGGTTTAGGTACGTATGTATCTACATATGTCACTTCCCCATCCTTAAGAAATGAGCCTGTCCTCAGGCGGTTAATTTTGGATATAGTGTTGGATCTATTACAATTTCTTCGATATCGTTTTCAGTTACATTTGGATATAATTCTGTTTTAGTTTGTGTATCATTTTGAATATTTCATTGTATGTCTGGGGTTGATTCTTTTTTGTTCTTATAATTAACAATAATTTTTTTGTGGAATATTTTTATATTTAAAGATAATGTATAATATAAGTATGATTAAAATAATTGTTAAAGTTGTTATAATTATAATTTGGAATGTGTTGTACAATTTTGTTTGTTGTTGGATAATTTCTTTAGTTTGGACATATGACAATGGTTCTAGTTTGGTTATATTATTATTTATGTAGACTGTTTGTGTGTAATCTAGCATAGTATTAGTTATTTGAATTTCATCTAATTGGATTTAACAATTTATAGCTTTTATCATATTGATTCCTTCGATAATAATTTCTCTATTGATACAATTTTGGTTTAGTTTTCGGTAAGTTCCATGTTAACATAATGTTTAGTTCTATTGTTCTGTAAGTAGTAAGTGTCATGTATAGTTTCGTTCAAAATGTCTTTGTATTCGTCAGCGAATGGAATAATGTCGTATAGTGCAGTATTTATAATTTCGCGTGAAATATGGGAAATAATTAAAATTTCGTTAGTAGTTGTTTTTGGCCAAGTTGATGTTTTAATATTTATTATTTTTTCAGCGTTTAAATGTTTTAGTAAGTCATATTTTAGTAATTTAGGGTTGAATATACCAAGCCTGGTTAATTGCATACCTAACTCAATGTCTTCGACATACTCTGTGAATTCTTGTAGGTTGAAAATAAGTAATTCGAGTCTGCTCTGCCTCATGTGTGATACTTAGGCTGTTCATTACTTCTATTCCTTTATTAACAGCTTTTACTTCATTTAGTTCATTGGCTTGAACACTATTTTCTGAAAGGTTATCTATTTTTGATTGCAGTTCTTCTATGTCTTCTTGATCTTAAGTTCCGAAAAGGTATTTATAAAATGTCCCCATGAAATTTACAAGTCCTCTTTTATTTCATTTTACTAGTCTTAAGCCGTTCATTTCTCTGTCCAGTTTTTCTGTTAAGTACTGTATTTTTACTAATGGTTCAAATTCTTTTGTTTGTTTCATTAAATTATTATAAGTTTCTTCAGTTTTTGTTATATTAATAGTTAAATAGTGGTATTCGTATTTTATAGGTAAATTGATTGTTCCTGTTTGAAATATAAGATATCCGTTTTTGGAGTTAATTGGGTTGATTTCCAAATTTTGACCTTTTATTGGCCATACAAAGTTGAGTAGCATGAGTGTTATAATTATAGTTGTTAAATTATGAGGGGTTATCATCTAGATTCGGGTTATTAGTTGATCTGGAATTATCATATTTACTTTCATTTGTTACTTTCTTTCTTTTATATTTTGATTTATAGTGTGTTATTTTTCTACCTCTGTTTACGTCTTCATAATGTTTTTCATCTATTTGTGTTATATTTCCTGTTAATTTAAATGGGTTTGTGGATTTAGATTTTACTAAAGGTGATTCCCTATATCTAGTATCTATTTCAAATTCCGTTCTTTTTTCATTAAGTCTTTCTATTTGTCTTTTCTTATTTAGCTGTGTATCATACTCAGGTGTTCCTGCGTAAATGAAAATGTCTGCTGGTGTTCTACCAGTTGAATTATGTTTGGTTTTATGGTTATAAGTGTAAAGTATTACTTCAAATCTGGTTAATTTGTTTTCCTGGTTAGTGTCAGAATTAACAATTCTTAATTTTTCATTTACTGTTTTATGGAATCTTTCTATGTCGGAAATACCGTTTTTGCTAGTTGTGATAGATATATTTACGTCTTTTGATTTTAACCACATTTGTAGTGCGGAGCACAAGAAAGCTGAGTCTTTATCTGCTTTTATTTCTATTGGTTTACCCATGTTATTAAATACTTTTAAAAGAGCTCTTTTGGCTTCTAACCAATCTCGACCATTTACTTCTATTAAAGTTGCGTATTTGGAATATAAGTCTATATAAGATAGAAATTGTTTGTTGTCTACCATATAAAAATCAATGACATATTTTTATCTTGGATTATGGATTTCTGGAGTTAATTCAAAAGCTAACTTAGTGTTTTTTCGTTCTGTTTTTGCTATATTACAAACTTTGCATTCGTTAATTATGTTTTGTATTAAGTTTTGATAATCTGGGTAATAATATTTTTTTTTAAATAATAATGTCACTTTCTCTATTCCTGGATGTAATAACTTTTCGTGTGTATTAATAATAAATTCTTTGAATTCGGCATATGTCTGGAGGTCTATTAGTTGATCTCATTACTTTTGTAATGTTATTGGGACTAATTATTTCAACGAAAGCATTCTGAAATGTAAGAAAATCGGCTTCGTTGCTGAAGTATATAACAATTTTCTTTGAACATAAGTATTCTTTAATTAATTCTTTTGCATGGTTGTGTGTCATTTCGACATAATTTATTAAGATTTTTGTTTTATGAAAATAATTGAAGACGTTTGTGTTATTTGAGTTACTTTTTATAAATTCTATTTGTCTTTTAAAATAATTGATTGGTCTTTCTGTGAGTGAAATGTAATATTGGTTATCTTCTTGAGCGCTGTGGATTGTTGCTACTGTTACATCGGAAGTTTCTCCTAACAAGTTTTCTTCAATTTTAATTCTAGACAAAGCATTTGCAACATAGTTTTCTTTACCTGGTACATATTTAATGTGAAAATCAAATTCATTTAATTTTATTTTCCAGCGTTGTAGTTTCATATTTGGTTCTTTAATATTATTAAGCCAAACAAGTGGTCAAGTGTGGCCAAGTGTGGTCACTGAGAATCTCGAATTTTCTACGGTAGAGATAAGATCGGAAATATTTGGTTGCCCAAAAGATGGCTAAAAGTTCCTTTTCAATTGCTGCATAATTAATTTCATATTCGTTTAGGGTTCTACTTGCGAAACAAATTGGTTTTTGATTTTGAGACAGAAAAGCTCCAATAGCTATGTTACTGGCAAGTTGTAAGACAAAATGGTTTTTCGAAATTCGGATAAACTAATATTGGATCGGATGTTATAAGTACTTTTAATTTTTCAAAAGCAGAAATGTAATTTGGTTCTTTTATATTTATAGTTGCACCTTTCTTTAATTTTAAAGTCATTGGCTTTACAACGTGTGCAAAATTAGGAATGAATTTTCTGTAATAACCACAAAGACATAAAAACGATTTTATTTCTTTGGGTGTTTTTGGTATTGGAAAATGTTGTAGGGCAGAGATTTTAGTTGGCTTTGGTTTTATTCCTTCTGTTGTTATTATGTGTTCGAGGAATTCAGTTTCCTTTTTCATGAATTCGCATTTATCTAATTGCAATTTTAGATTGCCTTCGCGCCGTTTTGTAAATACCCTTTTTAATGATAATAAATGTTCTTCCAATGAAGTGGAATACACTATTATATCATCCATGTATACTAAACAATCTTTGCAAATTAGATCTTCTAATAGATTGTTCATACAACGTTGAAATGTTGCTGGGGCGTTTTTCAATCCAAAAGGCATTCGAGTGTATTCGTAATGTCCATTTTTAGTTGAAAAAGCTGTTTTTGGTATACTTTGTGGGTCCATTTGTATCTGATGAAATACTTTCGCTAAGTCAATTGTGGTAAAATACTGACATTTTCCAAGTTTGTCATCCATGACTGGGATAGGATATTTATCATCGATTGTTATTTCATTTAAGTTTCGATAGTCAATAACTATACGGAATTTTTCTTTACGTGATGCGTCACGTTTCTTTGGCACAATCCAAATTGGTGAGCAATAAGGTGATTTTGATTTACGTATTATACCTTGTTCAATGATTTCTTTGATTTGTTTTTCGACTTCTTCGTCGAATGTTTGCGCATACTTGTATGGACGCTTTTGGATTGGGTCTTCGTCTTTAGTTTGGATGACATGTTTAATTGTACTGGTAAAAGTCAAATTTTCACTTTCTTTGTACTGAATGTCACTAAACTCGAAAAGAATTTTGGTCAGTTTGCATTTTTCTTCATCGTTTAGATGTTCTAATCGGAATTGATTTGTTTCATTTAATTCATTATTGATAGCGTAATTTACTGCTATGTCGTTTGTTTGGGGCGGATCAAGGCATTGATCTTGTCCTTGACATAATTCTCACGGTCATATCTCATTAAAAAAAGATAATCGTTTAGAATAACTGTTTTTTGTTTGTAGTCAATTTTTGCTTCACAGAATTCTAGATATTCTCTTCCTAGTAAGATATCGTAATTGTCAGAAAAGTTGTGTATGTAAAATATTTGATGGGTAGGGCATAGTTTACTAGGGGCAAAAGATACACAATTCTTTAATTGAACAATACCATTTATTGTTTGTACGTTCAATTGTCAAGGTTTTATAGGAAATTTTAGAAAGTTTTGTTTCATTATATTTATGGATGAACCTGTGTCAATTACACAGTTAAAATTTTGTTCATTCATAACTAATCTGATAAAGGGATTGGTTCTTCGTTGTCCGAGGCTCCTTGATGAAAATTTTCTAATGTTTCCATCTTAGAGTGGCCACTAGTTTCTCTCTGTCTTTTATTAGGGGGACTAGGAGGTCTTTGACTCTGAGTTTAGTAATTCATTGGGTTTTGTGATCTAGCTTGATCAAGATTTTGTTTGAATTCCTTTTGTAATGCTTCAGCATTTTCTTTTGGTTTATGATTTGGGTTAGCGTTATTTGAGTAATTTGGAGTAGGGTAATAATTCTGGTTATTTCCCTTTCCACGGTTTTCAGTGCTTGAATTGCTTTGTGTTTTGTTCGTTTTGGAATTGTCATTGTATTGGTTATTACGTTCGTTATAACCATTTTCGTACAATCCTTCGCGTTGAGCTACTTGTTTTAGTTTTGAAACTGTTGTAATGTCATATCGTGCTAATGTCATAAAAATTCTGTCCGGTAATTTTTTTGTAATAACGTCTTTAATAGTATTACTCATTGCATTAGTATACAGTATAGTGTTCTGGGCCTGATTTTCTAACATTAACTTATTGGATATTACAAAAGATTTATACTCTAGGTCTTCAACAAACTTACGGATACTATTATTAAAGTTGGAATTATAGAGACGTCGTAGAAGTTTTTCATACGGAGTTTGTGTTTTAAATTCGTCGATGAGGGCGCTCCTTAACTCTCTCCAGGTTGTGGCTTCTGTCAGCTGCGAAACTCGTTGTGCGGATCCGGTGGTCTGTATCTCGATTGCTCCAAATAAGACACTATGTTGTCTCACATCCTGTGTTGGATATATCTGCATTATAAAATCGATCCTCCTTATGAGTGCAGTTAGTTCCACGTTTTTTCCGTCGAATACTGGCACTTGTCGAATTTGTCCAAGCGCTTGCTTTAGATGCTTTTCCGATAGTTCCATTGGTGGGTTGGTTGCCATGGTGTTGTTGTAGATTTTATTTTTATTTTGTTGGCAGTTGTCACTTCAGGTTTTTGTTTTAATTGTCACTTTTTGTTTTAATTGTCACTTTTGTTGAATTATAAGAGACTTACGTTTACAGGGATCAATTAAATGATATGTAAAGCCCAGAAATAAGCTCTTTATTTACAGGTGTTCAAATAGTCCAGAGGATATATTTTTTGGTTAAACACTGTTTGGTGTTTTGCGCGGTTTTCTTTGTAATAGCAATTATCTTTGGTGGCGGTCGCACATTTAAATATGGGCCACGACTGATAATTGGGTTTTAAGTCACACACGCTTAGGTTCTTTGGCGGATATCAAGATAATATTTTTTCCAAAATTGTAATGTTTTAACCGTTTCCTTGCCTTGACGATTACTATTACGAGGATATTTATTACCGATATCCTACCGGCTGCGCCAATAAGATATTTCGACACTTGGTTTATCAAAAAAATATAAAACTTTATTCAATAAACACGAAGCTACGGAGTACAAATCTAGACTACTTATCCTATGTTCTGATGACGTTAAGCAAACCTCGGTTTTGAGCTTTTATTAATTGGACTTTGGACTCATTGAGCTTTTAGCTCTTATGTAAATAGAGAAAGATCTCGATCTTGAAGAGATTGAGAGAGTTCGGCCAGGATTTGTGTAACGTCAGCAGTTTTAACCCCAATGATGGGAATAACGATTCTGGCGAATTGTTTATGATATTTAATACATTCGTGGGAAGCCAGAATTGTTATTGTCACCATTTGATTTTTCGATAGTGTTTACATTAGTTTTTTGTGGGAAAGAAATCTTTAAAATAAATAATAAGTGTGGTGTATGGTGTATGTGGTGTATGGGTTTAGGTACGTATGTATCTACATATGTCATTTTCCCATCCTTAAGAAATGAGCCTGTCCTCAGGCGGTTAAACCAGTTACTGTATACAGGTACTGTATACGTGCAGCCCACCTGTATTAGGGGTGAGTTTTACAAGCAGCCATACAGCTCGAATATCTGAGGACAAAACAAGTGTGCCAGTACCGATCATTTTCAATTGAGTCCGCTGTCAATCGTTGTTAACACATTTTATTGCCTTTCTTTACGAAGGTCAGTTGTGATTCTTTTGTATATCGGTCCCTTTTCTTTATCACTCATAAGTGTTCTAGGGTTAATAAGCATTTCCAAGTATCACGTCGTGAAGTCTGGTGGTCTGTGGGTTTTTTCTCATCAATGAGTTTATTGCCGGTTACACCAAAGCCGGCGCACACAAACAAGAATTCCTGGTTGCCTATATTCTAACTACTTTAAGGCATAAGCTGAGGCTAAGGCAATTAATTTTCGTTTGCTTAAATCTCTTTCTCTTAAAAACGGAGTCTAAACATGTTGAATGTGTTACAGGTGTCTTCTGTTCAACCCCAAAATTAATTCTATATCCATGTCATTGATTTTATGACTACTGTCACATTTAACTAATTTTCCTTTTTTAACACTGAATACTAATTACCTTTCTTTTGCTCAAATCAGTTTGTTTTATAAATCGTGTCTTAACATGTTTGAACATGTTGAATGTCTTGCAGGTGTTCCCGATTCAACCCCAAATTTAGTTCTCGATCCACATGCTGAGTATGTCCCATGTCATTGATTTTATTACTACTGTCACATTTAATGTGTTTTCTATAATCTACAGAGAATACTAATCAAATTGATTTTGTAAAGATCCCCTCACCCTCATCCCTCTGCTGATGGACACGTCTGAACATGTTGAAGAAAGAATTAGTTTAGTATGCTTTGTGTCTACTATCCTTTTAGCCCCCATCCCCCCAAAAATTAGGTATCGATAGGCTCAACAGATACCCCTTGTCGGTGATTTAATTTCTCCGAACATTTTCTCAAAGTTTCCTTTTTTCCTTTAATGTATGTCACCTGCATAACAATTAAATACTAGGGTCAACCAATAATGATTTTCGGATACCTCTGAAAAACAACCCTGATTGAATTTGTTGACGAACCAATGGTATACAGCGTACCCCCCAAAGAAATACTCAGTTTACTTTTAGTTATTTTCATTTATACTTTACTTTGCGTTCTTATTGCTAAAGTTATGCTTAGAAAGAACATGCTTTTTAGACCCCGTACTCTAAAAAAGAGTATAGGGGTCTATTAGGTTTGTCAGAAGCGAAATGTGCGTAACAGGCAGAAGGAGGCGTGGCCGACCCCATAAAGTATATATATTCTAGATCAGCATCAACAGCCGAGTCGATATAGCAATGTCCGTCTGTCCGTCTGTCCGTCTGTCTGTCTGTCTGTCTGTCCGTCCGTATGAATACCTGGATCTTTTAAACTACAAAAGCTAGAGACACCAAATTTGGAATGAAAGTCCATTATCTTCGCGAGCAGATCAAGTTTATTTCAAATTGTTGCCACGCCCCTTACCGCCCCCGCAATGAGCAAAAAACCAGACACACCTCGAAAAAAATGTACTTTTAGGCCAATAACTCAGTAACTATGGCACTTAGGAACACCGTTTCTGGTAAACAGGTTGCTAGTGACACCCTTAATGCAATGCCATTAAAAATTTTGAGCTGCCACGCCCCCTTTTCTCCTAAGAGTTAACCAAACGTTTTCACTTTAATGCCATGTTTAAGGCATTTATTCATATAGTAGAGTGTTGTAATTCAACATTCGTATAGAGACATATAAAATCAAACTATTCTGAAAGGGGCATCAACATACTACCTTTAACAAAAGAGCTACTGCGTTACAAAGTTTGTTATTTAACTGCAATATCACTTACGCGCGAGAGCGAGACAGAAACATACAAACACATGTTCGAACGTTTTCGATGCTTGTGTGGCGACAGCGCTGCCGGCAGACGCTGGCCGCGCCGAATACACACATACATACATACATGCATACATATAATTTCAAACGAATGTGTGTTTGTATGAATAATATGTAAATGCTGATTATCGGAGAATTCTTGAAAGTGGGGCGTGGTGCAACTGATAGAGTTGCGGCAATGCGAATTGTTAATTTAATTTTTTTAATTTCAATTCAAAATGTACATATAAAATTAAAATTTTTAAATTTCATTCAAAAATTTAAATTTAAATTGAATACAATTGCGCACTTCTATGGGAGTACGGGGTCTTTTACAGTCGGCTCGATCGACTGTAGCCTTTCTTACTTGTTTAAACCGGATTTTGTAACATATAGTTTTTTATATAAACATAATTTACAAGGAAATTTATATTTTCGTTTTTCAAAACTAAAGTTGTGTTTCTTGAATCCACATTCACTTTGAAATGTTTTTAAGCTGGTACATAAACTACAATAGTACTGAACCATCTTGCTTACTGAGGTTTACTAAATCCCTACACAAGACAAAGAAGGATTATATTTATTTAAAAATCAGGTTTTTAAGGGGTAGCCGCATAAGTAAGAAAAAGATGAATAAAAATAGAATGAGAGAATAATGGAATTTAATGATTTGATTGGATACTGCATTAGTCACCATTTGCTGTTTCATTCTAATTGGTTATTGAATCGGGTGTAAATTTCCATAAAAAGCGGACGTATTCCATTCTATTCTTTAGTTCTTACAGTTTTCAGTCTAAGTGAACATTAAAGAGTTTGAAAATAAATAGCACCATGGTATGTATTAGTAACATAGATTCATTTATAACTAAATAACGTTTACATTCTCAGGCTTTCTTCGAATCAATAAATGATGTGACAGGCCATGTAGGACAAGGATATACAAAAACTGGGAGCCTCACGATTGGTTATGAGTATACTATAACAGATTGTCAACTAAAGAGAAGATTGCTCTTTACATAACTGATGCCGACGCCAAACCCCTTTGGATTTTTTTACCTAAGGCATTTGTGAGGATTTTTTCTACTAAAACTCCATACAAGAAGTTAAAGGACAACAATATTACTCATATAGTTTACAATGGGACGATTTATATGTATATGTAAAACTATATAATGAAATTTAATAAAAAAAACTCCTAATCTTTCCCAACAATCCTCAGTTTCAAAACAACACTAAAGCAAGTAAAATGTTTTCAAAGCAAATTGAAATATTTTTAATTCAGTTCGAAGATATGATTTTCCATGAACACATGGAACGTCTGAAACAATTGAAGGCTCTTTTAAGCGACCTTGAACAACAGCAGGAAGTCAATTCTCAATTTGGAAAGCATTTTATCTCGTGCGTATGGTCGAACGATGACACCGAAGAAGGTCCAGACACCTGTCGCTGCTGTTTCGTTTCAAGTTATAAAGCAGAGGCTTTAAAACTAATGATGAATTACTATAGGTTAAGAGATCGAATGTTCTCAAATAAAAACAATAACAATATGTAAATTATTTTGTTTTATTTATTTTTTTAAATAATTTCAGAACAAGCTTATCATTATAAATATAATCATTTTTCTTAAAGACATTTAAAAAACATTTTGTTGATTGTTTTTTACTCTTATAAATACTAAATAGGGTGCAATAATGTCCACAGGTATTTGAAAAGTAACCCTGGACTTGCTGTTTATTATATGTAAGCCTTTTGGAATTATTTTTTAATAGACTTAAAAAATATTTGTTTTGAGGATATTGACCATATGAATCAAAAAACTCTGCATTTGAAGCATTTTTAAAATAAAATGCTACCCAGTGTGAACCAGGTTTGTCAGATGAGTCTGTATTCGCAATTATTATTGTAGGATATGTACGTATTTTAATAGGTAATTTATCAGATGGGAACACACCTTTAAATATATGTTTGGTGCTGCGCTTACTAAGCATAAGTTTTTCAATTTGTAATGTATTCATTTTTAAAGTAAAACTCTAATATTTCTATGTTTGTCAATATCAATCATGGAATCATATTCACAATATATAAGGCATGTGACAGCTTCGGTAAGTGGTTCAGCAAATCGACCCTCAATACGAATTGTTCCTTGATTAATTAAATTTGAACATACGGAAGAATTCGAATGATCTGCAGTTAAGTCAAACGCTAATATAAAACAGTTCTTATCAAACATTTCCTTAGTGATTTGCAACCCCCTGTCAAAATGTTTTATACCATTTGCTCTAAATAGCATATTATATCCCCGAGAGCTCTGAATGTTTTCGGGGTTTGTAAAATTAAACTCTAGCGCTTGAGATGGTACTTGTAATCCATTAACTAAAAGATTAAATCGCTGTATTTTAAAATGTTCAAAGTTATATGGATCCAGTTCTCTATTACCTGAGTATGCTCGGTTTTTGACCATGCAAAATGAGATAAAATTAGGTAATTGTCCAATTACAACATTGTCAATTGAAAGTGTATTGTTACCTGGATATAGAGTAAAAGATTTAACTTCAACTTTATTATATGGATATAAAGCGTTTTTAGATTGCAATACGCGATGATGTGCTAACAAAATACTTGGATTGACTATAACATGATTCATAAAGAGTTGTGCTTCTAAAACTTTTAAAGTGGATTCAGTTTGACTCTCCATCAAATAAAATGCTGTTTTTTTCAATATTAAATGTTATTCTTAAATCAACATTATTTATTAGAAGCTTAGGTTGATTAAAAATATCTCCATGTACTTTTCCAAAGAGCTCCACCTTATTACTTCTTCGAAATATGTTTTTTACAGGTAAAGTTTCGTCAACATAACATTTAATTAAACTCGCAAAAAATCCCTGGGTTGCTAAATGGCTTTCACTAGCATCACTTCCATAATTTAAAATAGTTTGTAAATAAGACCGATAGTGGTAATTATTATCGTTCTGAGAAACTAATGTGTTATTTAAATATACTGAGGAACTTCTAAAAATAGAGTGTAATATATTGTTTACAACACTAATAGCATCATTTGTTATATTATTGTTGTCCTGACCCTTTAGCTGTACTACTAATCTTAAATAGACGCTTGACAGATCTCTGTATGATTCGCCATTTCCCAAACATACAAATTCAATTGAGCTGGCTCCATCCAATGATGCTATAGGATTGTATGTTACTTCTTCAGCGCGTAAAATACTGCTTTGTGTCGGATATGGCTCAAACAAATCCAGTTCACTTTTCATGCATTCAATGTGATTGGTCATCGTTTTGTAGTAAAAATATCTTCGATTTTCTTAGATAGTTTTTTTGATTTAGATCGTTTTTTAATGTTTTTCTTTGTATGCACACTTGAATGTTTAGTTTTATAATGAGCTCTCCTAGAAGTAAAACGCTTCCTTTCATTCTTTCTACCTGAGCCTCCCTGAGTCATTTTATCTATTACTTTATTGGATAGATTTTGGAGTGCAATTTTGCTCTGTTCTTGGATAATATTCTGTAGAGGTTTTCGTCCCAAGTCACTTATGACTGCTTTCCCTGATTCAAATACTTGATTTTTAACAGCGTTTAGTTCACTTAGAAAAAGTGGTTTAATGTACTTAAAAAGTCCACTAAAAAAGTTTCCAATACCCCTTCCTTGCTGTATTATTTGAGGTGTTGCATAAAGGGAACCAATGTGATTTAATCCTCCTCCACTTTGATTTAGATAATACTCTTGGTAAAGTTTCTCCATGCCGGCTAATATCTTTATGAAAAATGTATTAACTAAGTTGCAATATTTATAGCATACAACGTTTCTGCCTAAAATGCAACGTAATGTATATGGGAGTGGCTGAAGGTTTAAAGGGCACCTTATATGCTCTTGAGTCAGATATTAAAATTGATATGTCTCTTACTTCACAATTCTCAACGGGATAGTAATCAATGTTTTTGAATTGAATCATTTTCGAAACTCCATTATGCATATCCAACGCATATAGGCTTTATTATATCAGTATAAACAAATATTATACCCTTTGACATACTTTTTATTGACTGTTTCTTATCCTTTAATTCATGGTGGGGAAGATCGTTTTAATAAAGTTCAGAAATTCCAACTTCCCACTTTTCATCTATATTTTGTGAGAAACTCACAATGTTGTAAACGCAGACTGTACATTATCAGGAAAAACATTTAAAGAATTGTTGCTCATTTTCAAAAGTTTTTTATATTAAAGAAATCCAATTGATTTTTTTTTGTTCCAATTTGATATGGTTTGGCTCTATTCGTAGATTTTGTGCTAATTCTTGTTGATTTAGACCCAGATTTTTCTGCTTGTCGAGATGATCGTCTTAGTTGTTCCCTTCCTGCAATGTAATTGAGGTTTCTTAAATTGACTTCTGATTGAATAATATGATTATTTTTTCTCTTTTTTTCTGGTGACTTAATTTGACGTTCAATATATCTCCTTTTAGGAGTTGGCTCAATCATACCTATATCATCATCGATTTCAGAGAATGCCCGCTTAGGGTTATCGTCTTGATTTTGAGAATCAGCAAATAAGTCTTCCTTAGAATTATTTGGTATTTCGTCTGTATGTTTTTTTGTAATGTTCATACTCTTGTCTGCTTTAACATTTATATTTTTCATAAACTCTTTGTTTTCAGTCTTTGCTTCTCTTTTTGAACTGGTAGGCCACTCTTCAAATGTCTGTGTTGAACTGCTTGATGATAAAACATTTAACTGATTTTTGTTATCAGAATATGTAACTCGTTTTTTTCTTTTGTGCAGAAAGTAGTTTAGTTCTTGACGAATTTTAATCCATTTATCGAAATCACTTAGTCTACCATTACATATTATTGGTAAAAACTTTTGGTTAATCAAATCTTCACCTCTATTATTTGACATTAACTTTTGATATTCGTTTGGTTGCATTAAAATAACTTTAATTAAATTACTTTTAGAGTTATGCATTTTTTAATATTTTTCCAAATACTCCGGCCAATAATGATGAAATTAGAATTGGAAGAAATCCACCTTTTGAACAAGAACTTTCCTCGTTGATTTTATGGTGCGCTTTGAAGATGAAATTTTACGCAGTACATTTTTATACCGTTTAAGTAGTGTAAGCTGTTTCCTTGTTAGTTGATGATTGCCTTGTAAGGTATTTAATACAATATGAATTAATGACTTAACCAGATCATTATCACTATTGCTTATAATAGCTTTTCGTAACTTGGTACTAGCTCTTTTCAGAACATATAACAAATGTTTGTTCGCCATCAACCGTTTTAGACTCTTTTTGTAAACCATTTTCGTTGCAATAACAAATTGAGTATGTTGAATTAAAAATATTTGAACGAAAACGTAAAAGATCGTTTATCCTTTGGGTAAGATCAATTAACAAGTAACCATGGGGTTCTTCGGTTACTTCTTTATATATGCGCATCAATTCACTAGGATTTTCAGGATAAATTTGTCGAGCCAAACAATGGAATTGATGTTTATCTCTAGGGTTTTTAAAAACGACAATGTACTTTGTATTTGCGAGTTGCGATCGTGAGAGACTTTTGTAAATAATTTACAAACACTTTTGTTAAATGCTCCCATCATTAGATCATCTAATACAATAAGGATAGGCTCGTTAAGATCATTTTCAATTGTTTCTGGTACACCTTTATGATATTCAAGTCCTATAAAACTAGGTGAAAAATCGAAAACTACTTTACAAAAGAACAAACTGCAAGTTCTTAAACGTTACAATTTATTGTTAAACTTAGCAACCGCGGAAAGGCTTGGCAGCGTGTGTGTGGCTATTGCGAGACGAAAAGACGAACTGAACTGCCGCTCGCGACAGCTGCATTGCCGAATACAAATCAAACTTACATGCTAGCTTAAGTATAAGAGTTTTTATGCGTATATTACTGGACAATTCAATAATCTCAGTAATTAAAGCTTATCCTAACAATTCATTTTTTCTCCTTGTTCTAACTATTATCATGATCCAACATTCCGGCCACCTTGAAGGTATCGCCTTCAATCCCTTGGTAGCCCTGGCAGCATTAGCGCCGGCCGCCGGCTGATCTGCCGCATGTCCAGTCCACCGACGAGAGGGCCGCTTTGAGATAAGCCTCCACTCCATCTTCCTTCCGCGGAGAACAGAAGCCTGCTTTGCTTCCTTCGAAATGAGTCCTGGAACTCCTTCACCAGGTTCCTCACGAAAATGTGGCTCCTTCTCCAAGTATCGCCGGACTGGCGTGCCACGTCGAGCGAATAAGATGTACGCTGTTAAAATGAGAGGTTTAGTGGATCTTGCTGTAAACTCAATATGAACCGCATTTGATGCAAAACACACGAACACCGCTGTATACACTTTTTGCGGGGCTCGTCCTCTTATCTTTACCAGCACATCTGTGGCACCGCACAATTCTATACCTAGATGCATCAAAGAGATTCGTCTTTCAAAATCGTCCGACTTTTGACTGTATATAGTCAGCGATTGCAATCTTACTAATCTAGATAGGCAAACGAGTGCTGAGTATTCTTTAAAACCTTGAGGCCAATGTCTTTTTACCATGCAACGAAGCCGAATGAACTGATCGAGTTTCTGAACGCCACACTCTCTTGACGACAAATCGAATGGATTTGATGATGTCAGTCCATGTCTCAAAGATACATTATTGGCCATCTCTTGGAGGCCTGCAACTCTATTGGCTACAAATGTTGCAAGTAATGAAGGGGAAGTATATGTACAATGTAGTGCGGTTTCTGAATCATTCGAGAAACTCGCACTCTCGATTCGACATCGGTCCAACGCGAATATTTGGGCTAAAATATACGCGAAAGATTCTAGCAATGTTTTTCGCTTGGTGGGACTTAGTTTGGCGAAGCTATCAACCAATTGATCCCGAAGAGTATCCAAACTTGGTGTCCACCTTAAGCCAGGCGTTTTTGTCGAATCGGCATCATTGGAAATCCTAAGTTTCTCATTTCCGCCTTCTTCTAATACGTTATAATGGTTTAAAAACCATTTTGCCAATGGAAAATTGCCCGTTTTGATATCTGCCGTGAGGGCAGTTCGGTTCAGACGGAACCTACCAAATGAACCAATTTGATCCCTCTGAATCGCAGGTCCCACCAGTAATTCCTTGAGAGAGTATGACGACGTTTTCTTACACGACACGTCCACTACTACTCGAAGTTTGGTGGAATTGCTTTCAGGCCTCAGGACGCACTGGTGTGAAAAAGTGTTACGTGGTCCTGGTGGAACTTCTGTATCTATCAACATGCGACCAAGGTCAAGATTTACGTTCATACGTACATCCTCGAGTTCCCAGGTCATGGGAACAACTTGTCTTTTGACAATTTGTGACGAACCCAGCACTTTGGGATCAGTCGTGACTGACAAATTGACACCAAAGTGTCCAGTCGTCAATTTTTGAGCGCTGTCCCGAGAGCTTTGTTCGCAAAACGATGTGCTCCGCAGAATCATTTGCCGAAACACTTTTCTCCGGGACAGCTTCGACCTCACAGTGTCGATCTACACTGTCTTCAAAACGAACATCTTTTCTATGTTGCATCACTGAGCAACATATTGGGCTTTTGGTAAGCATTTTCTTGCACCGCCCTGATGCCACCCAACCAAACAACGTCCTTTGTAGTAACGGACCACCCTTCGCCAATCGAATTTGTCCGTTACGAAGCATTTCAAAAAAGGAGTCGGCTCCCAGAAGTATATCTATTTTCTGGGGTTTGTGGAACTCAGGGTCAGCCAGTTCGACATTTGCTGGGATCTTCCACCTATTGATGGGAAGATCACAATCTGGCTGCCTGCTACAAATCGATTTCAGCACCCAAAATTCGGCGCTGAACTGATGTCTCGATACACGAGACGAAACTATAGTCGCTACTTTGCATTTTGCAGTCAAACTCGACTGTCCAACCGACTTTACAGTTAAGCTCTTGCTCTTACGTTGAAGCCGCAAGGCTTGAGCCAGACTTTCCGTCATAAAGTTTACTTGTGATCCAGAATCCAACAAGACTCTAGCAGTTCGATTCTAACCGAAACTGTCTCGAACTTTGACAACTGCCGTTGCACGAATAACTTGATCGACTAGTAACATGATCAACATGGGCAGGCTGTGAATTTGTGAAGGAGAGTGTTGTGAGGACGAGAACAAACTCTACACTTCGACGCAGTGCAGTTGGACACTCTGTGCTCTGAACGCAAGCAGTTTATGCAGAGTTGACTAGATTTTACGAAATTAAATCTATCGTCTACCGGCAGTGCTGCAAACACTTGACAATTTTCAATCATATGGTTTGCAGTGCAAAACTGGCATTTGGGTTCCACTTCTTTTTCAACATTTGTACACGCAAACGACGATTTTTTAGCGTGTTTCATTTCAAATGTTTGCTTCATCCTAGACTTTGAACTTTCTTCAGCAGACAAATGCTGATATCGCCTGTTCAAAGCCGCAGCACAGTCGGCCCATTTCGGCAATGTGTTGTAATCCAGCTGTTCCTCATACTTCGACTTTGTATGAGGATCTACCTTCGACATAACTATATGAATCAAGATTGCATTTGCGAAATCTTGCTCATCTCCAACGGACATTAGCGAACCAAAAATTGCCGATACCGAGTCAATTATTGTTCTAATTCCAACTGCCGATGGCTTGGACATCGGCTCAATGTCAAACAACTGGGCAAGAGTGTCAAAAAGATAAGACACTTGTTGTCATATACTCGACTTAGACTTTCTAATGCCTTCGGGTAGTTCGAATCAGATACTTGGAAAGCTCTGATGGTGCCTAACGCCTCATCTGATAAGCACGATATCAAATGGTTGAATTTCTCAATATTTGACAGCGAGCAATCAGAGTCTACCAAGCTATTAAACAGACCGATAAATTGTCTGTATTCCGAGTGTTTACCACTAAATTTGGGCAACTTTAGTTTGGGCAAGTGAGAATGGTGAGAAGGCTGAGGGACGACTTCTGCTGCCTGATGCGCACTTAGGGCTGACATGTATGAAGACCGTGCCAAAATACATGTTTCCTCAAGCATTGCACGGCTAGTATTGTCAGGATCTATTGCATCGATCTCTGACTGCAGATCCATAGCTTTGGAAATGTATGAATTTAGTATGTCTAGCCGGCACTGAATCTCAAATTTGCTTGGAGTCACCATTTTATTAATGAGTGAACTCCTTTGGCGCTCTATGTCGCTCTCTACTTTTTCCAATTTAACAAATAATTGACTTAAACGAGCACTAAGGCAAGTTTCCGCGTCAACTAAAACGGTGTCATTAGGGTCTGTTTTGTGTGCCATATTGACTAATTAAATTTTGACTCTATTCGAATGCACGTAAGTGTACTATATCCGATAATAATCAGCTGATCAACAAACTTGACTGACGAAGATACTCAAATGATTAAAGAGATTTGTTGATTAACAACAGTTGGCGATCAATATAATTTAAGAAAATCAGAAGATAAAAGATAATCAGCTGGCTAACTGAAATTCTCGCATGTAAAAGAAATAACAGCAATTAACAAAACGCAAGCGTATGTAGATAAGCGCCGACAGTTGTCAACAACAACAAAATACGAATCTACGAAAATGCACCAGCGCAACAAAAATCAGCTGATTACTGATATTCGAATTATTCGACTGCACAATTAAAAAAAACAACAACAGCGCATGCGCAGGTAGACAAACGATGCGATCTACCAACAGCAACAGCGCATGCGTAGGCAATGATGCGATCTACCAACAACAACTAAAAAGCTTGCCGTTTATCAGCGTACGTTTGTATGTTTGCTAGCTTGTACGTTTGTATGTAAGCAGCGTTGACACAAACAAAGTAAGACGAAATCAAAGCGAAGCAGAATCGAAGTAAAACACTAACAAAGTACAAGCTAACTACCGCAAGCCAAATCCAACAGCTGTATGTATGTATGTATGTATGTAAACGCGAACTGCGCTTTACTTATGTGCAAAGAACAAAGGTCAAAAAACCCACCACCGAAATATGTATGTAGATATTGGCGAATAGCGAAATGAAAGAGGAACGGCTAACGTTGATATGCGAAATTAATGTAACAAATATATTTGCGCTAGTTAAGTGTTCTGTTTTATTTATGTATATTTATTTAATTCGATTTGTGTGTTTTGCTTCAAATTGCTTTCCAATAAATCACAAGTATATATCAGTGCCGAAACGCAATGTCTCTAATGTGCAATAAATGGAGCAGTACTTTTCTATGTACTTTCAAATGTGTATTGTGCCGCTTCTATGCTTGCACTTTCTATATTCTCCTGCACTGACTCGTTTGGGCACTGTCACCTGATCAACAGAAGAGTCGCTCTTGGGCTCAATTCTGGGTATTATCTCCGAGATGGGTGCCTTCAACTCCTGGCTGTTCAAATCCAGAATTCCAGTACGGTCAACAGCTCCAGGGGAAATCCAACAGCAACAATCAAACCGACACACACAGCAAACCAAAGCCTTGAAATGTCTTAAAGACCAACGAACGCGATTGAAAGTCCCTGCTCGGGCGCCAATGAAAAATCGAAAACTACTTTACAAAAGAACAAACTGCAAGTTCTTAAACGTTACAATTTATTGTTAAACTTAGCAACCGCGGAAAGGCTTGGCAGCGTGTGTGTGGCTATTGCGAGACGAAAAGACGAACTGAACTGCCGCTCGCGACAGCTGCATTGCCGAATACAAATCAAACTTACATGCTAGCTTAAGTATAAGAGTTTTTATGCGTATATTACTGGACAATTCAATAATCTCAGTAATTAAAGCTTATCCTAACAATTCATTTTTTCTCCTTGTTCTAACTATTATCATGATCCAACACTAGGTTTTGCGTGTTCTTCAGCATAACACCAAATGATCCTTTTTATATCTTCATTAATAAGTGTATTTTGATTGTTCAAAAGATTTTCCAGAAACGTTGTTTTTCCTGATCCAGAGGGTCCACATATAAGCATTGTAAATGGATGAATAAATTGTACAAACATTATTGATTTATTTAGAAGAATTTGTTTTATTTGGCATATACTTCGTAATTTAAATTTTCCAATATTACAAAAAGCTTAAATAGATTATTAACTCCAAGTTTTTTATGTATTCGACAGTTAGTAAAGTAGTTTGGATAACATGTTAAACTTTGTTCAATTTCCACATCGATTACATTTGTTGCTAAGTACTTCTTTAAAAATTGTTTCTTTGCCTCTCCTCGGACAATTACTGTAGCGAAACTATTTAAAGGAGTTAGTATTTCACTTGGAATGTCACCCTCAGACCAATCCAATCCATTTATATTTCTTTTTTTGGTGTGTTGAATATTCCTTATACAATCATCTAATTCTTTAACATGATATGGGGGTAGAAAATGAAAGAAGTTCGGTATAACAGAGCCCGCTTGCATAAATGCTAATTCCTTTACAAAGATTTGTCTATTATTTCCAACTATGTATTGGAAATCAACCAAAACAGCGGAATTTCTATCAATTTTGATCATTGTCGTTTGAATTTATATAAAATACTGGTTGAAGATACTATGATTTCACCGTTTATATAGCGCCACAGTTAGCATCTAACAGTTAGTTTGAAAAAGATACTCAGCCAAGATGGATACATTCCAATTAAAAAGGACAAAGGCTTTAAGAAAAACACAAGATCATGAAATTATTTTTGGCCAAACTTTTTGCCGGGAGATCAGGCAACTCTTTTTGTTTCTGGCAGTGGGGGAAAACTGTCTGGCTACTCTTTCAACCGCCACAAAAATTTAAGAGTGTTTCAAGCAAGATATCAGAGGAAATTCACGTTTGTTCGGTGGCGCTTTAATATTATTGTCAGGAGATTTTCGCCAAACGTTACCGGTTCTTGCGCGAGCTCCACCAGCTGATCAATTGAATGCCTGCTTGAAATCATCATATTTGTGGAGATATGTTAGAACGTTGAAATTGATGACAAATATGCGTGTTCAATTACAAAACGATCCATGTGCTGCTAACTTTACAAAGCAGTTATTAGAAATGGGAAATGGCAAGATGCCTGTTGACAATGCAACTGGATTAATCACACTACCAAGCAACTTTTGTCGATTAGTAGACACGAAAGAAGTGTTGGTCGAAAAAGTTTTTCCAAATTTTGAAGAAAACTATCGCAATCATACATGGCTTAGTGAACCTGCAATTTTATCAGCAAAAAATAAGGACGTCAATGATTTAAACGCAAATATTTTACACAAAATTACGAATCCAGTTGTTTCATACAAATCGGTTGATACCATTATGGATCAGGATGAGGTAGTGAATTATCCCACCGAATTTTTAAATTCTCTTGATTTGCCAGGAATTCCTCCCCACAATTTGCAATTGAAAGTTGGGGCATCAATCATTATGCTAAGAAATTTAAATCATCCCAAACTTTGTAACGGAACAAGACTTGCAGTAAGAAAATTAATGACTAATCTTATTGAAGCCACTATTATAATAGGCAAGTACAAAGGCGAACATTTATTAATACCAAGAATTCCTATGATTCCTCCCGATTTGACGTTCAATTTTAAAAGACTTCAATTTCCTGTTCGCCTCGCTTTCGCTATAACAATAAATAAAGCACAAGGCCAATCATTGAAAGTTTGCGGCATTAATTTAGAAAAACCAGTTTTCTCCCATGGTCAACTGTATGTCGGATCGTCTCGCGTTGGAAAATCATCTGCTTTATATGTATACTGTCAAGATGGAAAAACTAAAAATGTTGTTTATTTAAAAGCACTTAATTAAAAAACTTTTTAGAAAATTTGTTGTCTGCATTATTTTTAACAAAATGTTTTTCCAACCAAAAAAGATTTTTCAATAGCAGGTAAATCTATAATACAAGAACGCCGCGAAGCGCGCCAGGCCCGCTAGCAGCAACTTTTGTCGATTAGTAGACACGAAAGAAGTGTTGGTCGAAAAAGTTTTTCCAAATTTTGAAGAAAACTATCACAATCATACATGGCTTAGTGAACGTGCAATTTTAGCAGCAAAAAATAAGGACGTCAATGATTTAAACGCAAATATTTTACACAAAATTACGAATCCAGTTGTTTCATACAAATCGGTTGATACTATTATGGAACAGGATGAGGTAGTGAATTATCCCACCGAATTTTTAAATTCTCTTGATTTGCCCGGAATTCCTCCCCCACAATTTGCAATTGAAAGTTGGGGCATCAATCATTATGCTAAGAAATTTAAATCATCCCAAACTTTGTAACGGAACAAGACTTGCAGTAAGAAAATTAATGACTAATCTTATTGAAGCCACTATTATAATAGGCAAGTACAAAGGCGAACATTTATTAATACCAAGAATTCCTATGATTCCTCCCGATTTGACGTTCAATTTTAAAAGACTTCAATTTCCTGTTCGCCTCGCTTTCGCTATAACAATAAATAAAGCACAAGGCCAATCATTGAAAGTTTGCGGCATTAATTTAGAAAAACCAGTTTTCTCCCATGGTCAACTGTATGTCGGATCGTCTCGCGTTGGAAAATCATCTGCTTTATATGTATACTGTCAAGATGGAAAAACTAAAAATGTTGTTTATTTAAAAGCACTTAATTAAAAAACTTTTTAGAAAATTTGTTGTCTGCATTATTTTTAACAAAATGTTTTTCCAACCAAAAAGATTTTTCAATAGCAGGTAAATCTATAATACAAGAACGCCGCGAAGCGCGCCGGGCCCGCTAGTTGAAGATACTATGATTTCACCGTTTATATAGCGCCACAGTTAGCATCTAACAGTTAGTTTGAAAAAGATACTCAGCCAAGATGGATACATTCCAATTAAAAAGGACAAAGGCTTTAAGAAAAACACAAGATAATGTAATTATTTTTGGCCTTGAATATTATGTATATCACAATTTAAAATTAAAGTGTGGTTTTTCAACTAGTAGAAAATTTACCCCAATCATCTGGATGCAGCAAAACAAACATAATTTCATTGGATTTGATAAGGAGGACTGGATTCAACTGTTAACATATAAGGAATATATTCAACTTAAGCTTGACCAGTACGAGTTTTTAATGCCTGATACTATCGTTGACCACCCTTTGCTTAGTTCAGTTAAATGTCATTTTAAATATAGACAAGTCGATAAACAGTGCATAGTTACTTTAAACCAGAATGGTAACAAAATTGAATTTGACAGTGAATTTTGGCGTGCGCTTTTACGACTTGGTATTTTTTTAACGACATTTTTGTGCTGGAACACAATTCTTAAAAAACAAATAACAAATATCTATTATAAACATATTATACCTAAGTGTGCCCAAATGAATAAATATGAAATACGACTTACAGATTTAGAAGCATCGTATGAGTCTGACGTTGAGATTGACTTAACTCGTTTGTGTTTTGAGATTTCAAAGAAGATGCGAAAAGAAATAAAAAACGACGTAACTCAATATAAACAGTTAGTATTATCAAAACACTCAGGATTGTAATAATAAACATAATGAGTAAATTACAAGTTGTAACAGAAATTCATAAGCAGTCTAGAAAAAATTTTAGAAGGCGTAGTTTCGTACAAAAAGGAATAAATGATACATGGCAAATAGATTTAGTTGAAATGATTCCATTTCATAAACAAAATGGAGGTTATCGATATCTACTGACAGTGATTGATACTTTCTCAAAATATTCATATGCAGAGCCTCTGAAAAATAAATCAGCTACAGATATAGTTTTTGTTCAAGCAATGAAACTAGAACACCAGAGAGATTATTTTAAGAGACTATGTAAACTCAAAAATGTATAATCTAAGAATATATTTGTATCTATGCTGGCGACCCGTTCCCATGCTTGGCAACGAAGCCTGAGATAAAAATACTTCTAAATATGAAACCACGCTCTATCCTGTGCGTGGGGTACAACACCAAATTCTTAGAGGAGAGCTGTACTCCGCTGTAATTTGTAGCTATATAAGACCTAGGATTTTAAGGAATAAAGTTAGTTCAATTTTTGTGCTCAACCAACCAAGTCTTGATGTCCATTTATTCATTGGTCCTTCGAGCATTCTGTTGTTTTCCCCCACCAGTGGTAAGAGACACAGAATTTTAAACCAGCACCTTATAGTGAAATACTTAAGGTTGCAAAATAAATTGGTCTGTTGCTATCCTCCACCAGTGATAAGAAGCACAGAACTGATTGCTCTAGTTCTCCATGTGAGACAGAGATTATAAATATCCGAAGAGGATTAACAAAAACTCTAGCGCTCTAAAAGAAAAGAGGCAGGGAATAAAAAAAAAAAAATTTTAGTGTTTCCGAGGCTTTACGTCGGAATTGTGTGCGGTAAAAAAATAAATAAATCGACACGAAATTATTATAGCGTTTCCGAGGCTTACATCGGAAAGTGAAAAAGAAAAGTACGAGGTCAAAAAACGATTCTAAAGCAATAGAATCGGAAATCGGAGTGGCTAGAGGATTTACAACCCCAAGAGCCAGAAACAACGTCCGCAAAGACAGCAGCGACTAAGGTCAGCGTCAGCATCGTCAGCGGCATCAGCAGCAGCGTGAGCAGAGGCATCAGCAGCAGCGTGAGCAGCAGCGTGAGCAGAGGCATCAGCAGCAGCGTGAGCAGAGTCAACAGCAGCAGCATCAGCAGAGCAGCAGCGTCAGCATCAGCAGCAGCGTCAGCATCAGCATCAGCAGCAGAGTCAGCTTCATCACAACATAAGATAAGTGCATGAAACTTAAATTTTTAAAAATATATTGTTAAAATGTTGTCAGAAGCAACAATTAATCTGCTGGAAAAGCAAGCAGTAATAGTTAAAAGAGTTCAGGAGATTGAAGCTGGAATTATTTCCAGCCAATCTATTGAAATATTGACAGAGTTGAAAGACAAATTTGTAACAAACAACTCTATTCTTTTAAAAATTGGAGCAGTCGATCACGACTACTTCAATAAAAAAATATTTGACAAAACAATGTTAACAATTAAATCGATTAGTGAACAATATTTATGTTCGAAGAAAATTATTGATCCTGGAACAGAAAATGTTCCAGAAAAAGTTGAAAATAATAAGATTGCAGATAAGTTAGACGAAAACTTGTTGCAACTTAAAAATTATATTCAGGAAACTGAAAAAGAATTAAAAAATGCTACTCCGGAATGGAGTAGCATAAGAAAAAATAAAATTAATTTTCTCTGGAATAGAATCCAAGAAAAAATTAATTTCTTTGAAAAACAAAACATCCAATGCAACGAAGATGTTTCTGAATTAGAATTTGATGCTAACAATATGATTGACATATTGGAGCATATAAGTCTCAACAGTAATAAGGTAACCGTGAAGACAGAAGATCTTCCAGCTCTACCTAAAATTAAAGTACCCACTTTTTATGGGGAACCCAGAGAGTGGGATTCATTTTTTGAATTATTTATGGAAATAATTCATGATAGAGAGGACCTAAGTCTTTCGGTCAAATTTAATTATTTAAAATCGGCTTTAAAAGGTGAAGCCAGGAGCATGGTATCACATTTGCTCACTGGCTCAGTAAATAATTATGATGTTGTGTGGGAACTGTTGACCAAACGGTTCGAAAATAAAAGGAAAATTTTTTCAGATCAATTAAATAGGTTAATTGATCTACCTTCACTAAATATTGAATCTGAAAAGCAGATAAAAAATTTTATTGATGCTAGCAATGAGGCTATGCACATTATTAAATTAAAAGCAAATATGTCTAATGAAATAGACAGTATCTTTGCGCACATTATATTGCGTAAATTTAATAAAGAGACACTACAACTATACGAATCTTACGTCAGAAAGACAAAAGAGATTCAAGAGTTGTCAGATGTCAAAGAATTTTTGGAACAGCGATATGGTTCCATTAGTTCATTAAAAAACGATGAAAAGAAAAATTCTAATGTTCAGCAACATAGAATTGAAAACTGCCCGATATGTAAGAAACCTGGACATCATGCAGTACAGTGCTATACATTTAGAGCCATGAGTCCAGTAGAGAGAATCGACGCAGTAAGAAAAGTGCAATTATGTATGAAATGTTTAAAATTCACGAGGAATAAACGATGCTCGTGTGAAATATTATGTACTATTTGCAGAAAATCACACAACACAATGTTACACATTTCTAACGAGAAAGTGAACACTTGTGTTGCTGAAAAGCAAGCACTATTAGCTACAGCAATAGTGAAAGTGCAAACCAATAATGGTAATTTTGAGCAATTAAGAGCATTAATCGATAGTGGATCGCAGTGCACTATTATTTCAGAAGAAGCTGTTCAAACTCTAAACTTATTTAGAATTAAAAAAATAACAAAAATAAGTGGAGTTTCAGCAAATAACTCAAGCTCATCAAAATACAAGGTCAACTTGTGTTTAAAACCATATAATAATGAAAAACAAAATTTTTATACTGAAGCAATCGTTTTGCCAAAATTAATGAAAGCACTGCCAATTCAAACTATAAAGATAAATAAATATAAATGGCAGAATTACGTTTTGGCTGACCCACATTTTGACAAACCGAGCAGAGTAGATATGATAATTGGAGCCGATCTATATTCACAAATAATGAAAAATGGCATTATTAAAATAGACGGACTCCTGGGTCAAAATACGGAATTTGGTTGGGTAGTATCAGGCTGCACCAAATCAAAGGGAAATTCTGTAATAACAGCAACTACAATCGAGGTTAAAGATATGGATCGATTTTGGGAATTAGAAGATGAAGATAATGACGACTTAGAAGCAGAATATTGTGAAAAGAACTATATAACAACAACTAGAAAAGATAGCAATGGTAGATTTATTGTAAAAATCCCATTTAAAAAAAATAGGAACTTAGGAGATTCTAAAACGCAAGCTTTAGCACGTTTTCATAATTTAGAAAAGAAATTTAATAAAAATCTAAAACTGAAAGAAAATTATATTCAGTTTATGAGGGAGTACATGGAGTTAGGACATATGGTTGAGTCAAACGAAGTAGGAAAATATTATCTTCCTCATCAAGCAGTACTAAGGGATAGTAGCTTAACAACAAAATTAAGAGTTGTATTTGATGCGTCAGCAAAAAGTACAAATGGGAAAAGCCTAAATGATATCATGTGGACAGGACCAAGAGTTCAAAGAGATATTTTTGATATTCTAGTAAAATGGCGTAAATGGCCAGTTGTAGTCTCCTCTGATATAGAAAAAATGTACAGACAAATAAAGATTGATGAAGATGACCAAAAATATCTCAATGTATTCTGGAGAGACTGTCCGTTGGATAGATTAAAGACTTACAAACTTACAACAGTTACTTACGGAACTGCATCAGCCCCATATTTAGCGACCAGGACTTTATTAGAAATTGCTTACAAATGTAGCAATGAAAACATTAGTAAAATAATAAAAAATGATTTTTATATGGACGATCTAATGACAGGCGCTAATACAGTACAGGAGGCTAAAGAAATTGTAAATTTAATTTCACGAGAATTAGATAATGTGGGATTTAATTTAAGGAAATGGATCTCCAACAATCCAGACGTTGTGGCAAGCGTAGAATGTACTGATGATAAAAAAATATTAAGTTTTGAAGAAAATGAGTCAGTCAAGACGCTAGGGTTACAATGGGAACCTGTAAAAGACGAATTCAAATTTAATATTCATTGTGAACAAAAAAAGAAAATTAATAAAAGAACAGTATTGTCCACATTAGCGAAAATTTATGACCCTTTAGGTTGGCTATCTCCTGTAACAATAGTCGGTAAAATGTTTATGCAAAAACTATGGTTAGGTGAGCTAGAGTGGGATAAAGAATTACCAATAGACGATTCAGAATACTGGGAAATATTTATGAAAAAATTAATAACATTAGAAAATCTCAGAATTCCTAGATGGCTAAAAATGCACAACGATGTATTGGCTCAAGTACATGGATTTGCAGATGCCTCCGAAAAAGCATATGCGGCAGTTGTGTATGCAAAAATCGGAAGTTCAGTAAGGATAATTACTAGTAAAAGTAAAGTTAATCCCAAAAAGAATAGAAAAACGATCCCTAAGTTAGAGTTATGTGCAGCTCATCTGTTAGCAAAACTAATGGAAAGAGTAAAAGAAGCGTTAGGAATAACTACAAAATCTTATGCATGGAGCGACTCAACGATTACTCTTGCTTGGATCAAAAATGGAGCTAATAAAAATAAATTTATTAGGCGTAGAACAGATGATATTAAAAAATTAAAAGAAGTAGAATGGGGGCATGTCAAATCAGAGGACAACCCAGCAGATATTGCGTCAAGAGGAATAGATGCCGATAAGTTAAAAAACTGTGACATTTGGTGGACTGGACCTCATTGGCTTGCGAAGTCAATTGAATATTGGCCAAAGGAAGAAAATTCTGAAAATGAATTAGTTTGCACAACTATTTTGAATAATAATTCTGAAATTATTCAGAAATTAACAGATAAGTTTTCCTGTATAGAAAAACTCGAAAAAGTAGTTGCATATGTTTTAAGATTTATTGATATGAAAATTAACAAAAAAGTATTTCCAGCATATTTAACTGTAAATGAAATAAAGTCTGCGCGCTGTTTAGTAATTAAACAACAGCAGATTATTCATTTTGATGCAGAAATTAAATGTATAACTCATAAAAGAGATATTGACATAAAAAGCAAGATACTAAGTTTAAACCCATTTTTAGATGAAAATGGGTTACTTAGAGTTGGTGGAAGATTAAGGAACTCTAATGCATGTTTTCAGGTAAAACATCCTTTAATTTTAAACAAAAGTCACTTTACGGACTTAATAATAAAAAAGGCACATAGAGAAACATTGCATGGTGGACTTAACCTGATGAGAACTTATATTCAAAGACGATATTGGATTTTTGGACTTAGAAATAGTTTAAAGAAACAGTTGAAAGAATGTATAAAGTGTTCAAGATATCGGCAGACGACAGCAGAACAGATAATGGGAGACCTTCCAAAATATAGAATTACACCAGATTACCCATTTCTAAATACTGGAGTAGATTACGCAGGGCCATACCATATAAAATGTTCTAAAAACAGAGGAATTAAGTCATATAAAGGTTACATAGCTGTGTTTGTATGTATGGCAACCAAAGCTATACATCTGGAAGTTGTAAGTGATCTTACAACTGATGCATTTTTAGCAGCCCTTAAAAGATTCATTGCAAGAAGAGGAAAATGTGCCAATATTTACTCCGATAATGGAACAAACTTTGTGGGTGCGTCACGAAAATTAAATGAAGATTTTCAAAAAGCTATTATGGATAACGAAAAAGTAGCTCCAATTTTAGAAAGCGAAGGGATCAGTTGGCATTTTATCCCGCCGGCAGGACCGCATTTCGGTGGCATTTGGGAAGCGGGAGTTAAATCGGTGAAATATCACTTAAAAAGAACAATTGGTGATACGATTTTAACTTATGAAGAGTTTGCAACTCTGTTATGTCAGATTGAAGGAGTGTTAAATTCTCGTCCCTTATACACTACTGGAGAAGATATTGAGGACATGGAGATATTAACGCCGGGACATTTTCTGATTGGTAGACCTAATTTGGAAGCAATAGAGTCTATAAGTCAGGAGAAGATAAACAATTTAGACAGATGGAAATTAATTAAAAGGATTAAAAATGAATTTTGGTTAAAATGGAAAGAAGAATATTTACATACTTTACAGCAAAGAAATAAATGGAGACGTGAAAATAAAAATATCGAAAAAGGGCAAATAGTGTTAATTAAATCCGAAAATTGTCATCCAGCGAGATGGCCCCTAGGGAAAATTGAGGAAGTTCATAAAGGCGCAGATGAAAAAGTTAGAGTAGCGAAGATAAGAGTACAAGAAGGATTGGTAACGCGTCCTATTAGTAAAATATGTCCTCTAATTGGAGTCCAAGAGTCAGGAGAAGACTCTAAAAATGAGGAACGCCCAACTAGAGGAGGTAGGCTTTCAAAAATCGGATTGTATTTAGCCATGTTGATGTTAATGCTGATTTGTCAAGTATCTAATGCGGTTCCAATTAAGACCGAAATAAAGAAATGGACAGTTGAACAAGTCAACAGTACAGCATCAATATACTTGGATCCGATGGGTGACGTAGAAGTAATAACGTCATCATGGGATTTAGTTGTGTTTTATGATATGGACACTTACTTCGTGATGATAGAGAAAGGGAAAGAAATTATACAAAAGATGCGAATGATTTGTAGAAAATTGCATGATTTTGAGGAGCAATGTAATTTGGTGCTGAACAACATGCAAAGACAAATTGATGATATAGAGGAAAACAATAGCCTTTTTATGACGCAGAGAACTCCAAGACAGAAAAGGTCACCCTTAGATTTCGTAGGATCTTTATATCATATGGTATTTGGGCTCATGGATGCAGATGATAGAACTCAAATGGAAGAAAATATGATTGTGTTGTTAGAAAATCAACATAACATAGACAATCTAGCCAAAAAACAAGCTTCCGTAATTGATTCCACTGAAAACATTCTGAAACAAACAATAGACGAAGTAAATAAAAACTTTTACAGTATGAATCTACGAGTAGACAACATGACCGAACTTCTTAAGGAAAGCTATTTTGTATATAAAGAATCAATAAAGTTCTTTATGATAACAAAACAGTTGAACTCATTGATTGATGAATGTGAAAAGGTTCAAGCTGGAGTAATCAGCTTGCTTATTGACGTCAATCATGGAAAATTAAACACTAATATATTAAAACCAAATCAGCTAAAAAAGGAAATTAGTTATATTAAAGACAAAATACCTGATACACTTGTTCTACCGGGCAAAAGAACTGGTGCGGAACTAAAAGAAATTTATACTTTGCTAACTGCAAAAGGGTTGTATTTAGACAAAAAAATAATAATAAATGCAAAAATACCTTTGTTCAATAGACATTCATCCCAGGTATTTAAAATTATTCCCTTACCAATTAAAAACCAACAGGGAATAATAATTGCCGATCTAAAGTTACCATACATAGTGTATAACTTTGCAATTGATTCGTATAATTTAATGTCAGAAGCAGCGCTAAACAAATGCAAGCATTGGCAACAAAATAAACGAATTTGCGAAGGAAACTGGCCATGGAATAATGCAAATGATGACTCTTGCGAGGTCTCACCTTTTAAGCCGAATAGACCATCGAATTGTGTCTATAAAATGATATCAACTTACTCAAACTACTGGGTTGAATTAAATAGAAAGGGTAGTTGGCTTTTCAAAGTACCAACTAATACTAAAGCAAATATTCAGTGTAGCCATACTCATCAGGAAATTATTGACTTACCGGAACAAGGTATATTATCTATTAAGTCAGATTGTACTGCTAGAACAGTTGATAAAATTCTTGTGGCAAATTATGTAATTCACTCCGAAAGTTACGAAAAATTGTCACCTTATTATATAAGTAATGTAAGTGAGATACCGAAAATTATATGGGATCCATTGAGATATCCAATTGTTAACCATACAGTAGAGATAGATCAATTAAAGAATGACCTATATGACATTAAAAATCATCATTTCGAATTAAAAAACCTTAACTTTCATCATGTATCCGGTCACCTATCTTTAGGAATTTGTTTGATAATATTGTTAGTTATAATTGTATACATAATAAGAAAAATAAATGTAACAAGAAGACTACAAACGATCACGTTTCCTCACATATAAAAATAAAACAAAAAAATAAAAATGTTTACTCTAAGGTTAATATGTCAATGCCATTGTACTTAAACTACCACCTTTTTGTGGCCCTTGGCAGAATGTTCAAGCAATGAAACTAGAACACCAGAGAGATTATTTTAAGAGACTATGTAAACTCAAAAATGTATAATCTAAGAATATATTTGTATCTATGCTGGCGACCCGTTCCCATGCTTGGCAACGAAGCCTGAGATAAAAATACTTCTAAATATGAAACCACGCTCTATCCTGTGCGTGGGGTACAACACCAAATTCTTAGAGGAGAGCTGTACTCCGCTGTAATTTGTAGCTATATAAGACCTAGGATTTTAAGAAATAAAGTTAGTTCAATTTTTGTGCTCAACCAACCAAGTCTTGATGTCCATTTATTCAGTTTTAGCAATTAAAAAAGTATTTGTTATTTGTTATTTGAAATTCAGAGTGATCAGGGTAAAGAATTTTTTAATAAGGAATTTCTTCAACTAATGAATAAATTGGAAATAAATCATTATCACACCTATACTCATTTAAAAGCATCAATTTGTGAACGATTTAATAGAACCCTTAAGAATCTAATGTGGAAAATGTTTAGCTACCATGGAAATTACATTTGGGTGTCCAAGTTGCAGCAATTACTAAAAACTTATAACAATACATACATATAAAAATGAAACCCAGTGAAGTAGACAGAAAGAATGAAAAATTTATTTTAAAGTCGGTGTACAATCATCATAAAATTTTTCCTAAACACAAATACTCGGTTAACGATTTTGTTCGAATAAGTAAATATAAAGGTGTTTTCGCTAAAGGATATGAACCAAATTGGACAACGGAAATATTTAGAATTATAAAAATTCATTCAACAGATCCAGATCCAGATCTGGGAAAAATAAAGTTTTTGTTAAATGGTTAGACTTTGATGAGTCACATAATTCCTGGATTAATAAAAAAGATATAATTAAATAAAAGACTTTTTTTTATTTTTTATTATTTATTTAGAATATGTTTTTTTTTTATTAGTTATACATTTACAAGCACTATATATATTTACAAGTGTTATATAATAAGTCTTATCTTTGAATAAAATGTTTTTACAAATTTTCTCTGTTCAAACTTATTTTATAATGCCCCCAAGCCAGTGTGGTTATTGAATTTGATGTTACAAATCTTTTGTCATCTTTATAATTCAATGAAATTTTATTAACAATTTCTGTAAACAGCTCATGGTCTCTACTTCTTATTACCCTCTGATCACCATAATAAGTTTTTCGTTTTCGGATACATTCAATATAGTCCGAGTGGGAGAGTTTTCTAGCAACGCTTTCTTTGACACCTTTAATTTTCTTAATTTCTTTGTCGGTTGTCCCTTCACTGCTTTCTACCTTGTAGGAATAAGCTTTTGCTTTTAAGCCTGCAAAAGATTTCATAATTTTTCCTGCATTTTCATCTTTAAACAAACCTAACTCTTTATTGTTTGCTGGAATTATGTTATATGGATTCATAGAGTTATAATTGGAGGTATCAAAACGTTCTGGTTTTGTTTTTATAAGGTTATATACATCTTCAACAGAGGATGTAATAAACGAATCAGTGTCCATATAAATAATCTTAGTCGAGGGACTTTTTATGCTTAAGAAATTATAATAATAATCATACATAAGCCATTTTGACAATTCTAAGACAGTTACTCCAATATAGATTGGTTTATCATAATGAATGAGCGATGTTGTATGCTCAAGTGCTGTTAAGTCATTACCGATAATGTTCATGCTATGGAAATTGTTCATTGCGACAAACTGTCTGAAGCCAGGAGAATTTTGCTTGGAGTGGTAATCAGTAACTAGTCGTATTGAACGTCTTTTCTCTACGTTTTCCATAGTTTTGCCGTAAACGGCATTATTCATCAACTTGAAAAAATTTTTTTGAAACTCATTTTTTGCTGATTTTTTATGAGAATTGTTCGAGTTAATGTATGACTCAAGCCAACGTAGTTGCGTAAAAGACAAAACTCTATGAATTTTTAATAATTTTAATCCTTGTTGCATGCAGAGTTGCAATTGCTTTAAATGAATAATATAATTGGTTTTATTGTTTAAGTCTGCAATTAATTTAATTTGTTTTCCTCCAGGTGGAACTTTATTTTCTGGAAAGAGTGGTAGACAATTATTTTTGTCATGTATCTCTTTAGCATATTGCAAATCTACTACTAAAATATATCCTACATCATCATCAACTGAAATATTGCTAAAGAGAGTTTTGATATTTCATCTTCAGATAAGAATTTGACACATTGCCCACCAATATAAATTGTTTGCATCTATATATGAAAGATAGTTTGTGTCAAGGTTAGGATTAAAATCTGTTTGATGAGGATTATTAGCAACTGAAATACGTTGACTACATTGTGTGAACCGCCACGGACAGCTAATTTAAGAAAATTATAGGTGTCAGGGTCACTAATCAGCTCGAGTTTAACTTTGGTAAACTTAAGCATTGCATCCCAAGAGATTGAAGGAGCCGTTACGTAATTAATTGGGTCTAACTTATAAATTTTATGGCAGATGGCTCTAAAATTTTCAAAAACATCTGCAGAATAATTACATCACTTTCCAGGAATAGTTTTAAGTAGTCTGACAATGTTTGACACTTAAAACTATCCCATACCTGATGTGCAAACTCATAGTTTTTAATACTACACTCCTCATCGTTTAGAGCATTATAAAAAAGTTTTCTACATGGGAGTTGTTTCGCGGCTAGTTTAGAAAAACTTGTTCTCCCTCTCTTTTTTCTTTTTTTCCTGTTTTTTCTCTCTCTTTTTTGGGCTCCGCGCGAAAATTTTTTAACAAGCGAACAGAATTAACTCTACGAAAATGAATCTAATTTCACTCTGCTTTTTATTTTCTATTGATAAATATAAATGTAATCCGGTTGCGCATACCGGTTGCGCACACCGGGAGCGTGAGTAAACCAGTTACTGTATACAGGTACTGTATACGTGCAGCCCACCTGTATTAGGGGTGAGTTTTACAAGCAGCCATACAGCTCGAATATCTGAGGACAAAACAAGTGTGCCAGTACCGATCATTTTCAATTGAGTCCGCTGTCAATCGTTGTTAACACATTTTATTGCCTTTCTTTAGGAAGGTCAGTTGTGATCCTTTTGTATATCGGTTCCTTTTCTTTATCACTCATAAGTGTAATAGGGTTAATGATCATTTCCAAGTATCACGTCGTGAAGTCTGGTGGTCTGTGGGTTTTTTCTCATCAATGAGTTTATTGCCGGTTACACCAAAGCCGGCGCATACAAACAAGAATTCCTGGTTACCTATATTCTAACTACTCGAAGCGATTATAGTCAAATAAGCTTTGGCGGAAATTTGGTCTAGGTGTTAACTGTACTGGTCTTGTCGGAATCGGTACGGGTTGGATTGGTCGAGATAAACAAGCGTTAGTGTAATGCATATTGTTATTGTTATAATGTGGTTGTGATGGATAAAATGGTAGTTGAACATATGGTGGATGATTATGATATGGGACATAAGTAGTGTTATGTGGTTGAAGGAATGTTGGAAATCTTTGAAAATTGGAATTGATTGGAGGTCGCTTATAACTTTTTCCATGTTTTACTTTAATATAATTCGAATTTTGACATTGTTCGTCATACAGATTTTTTTCTTGTAATAGATTTATTAATGATCTAAAGTCGGGAATTTCGCAATTTATAATTCGAATGCAAATGTTAGTAGGAAATTTTTGTACAAGATAGTCAATACTTGTTTTTATTAATCGCGTGTACAATATTTTTTCGTCATGGTTGTTTTCTAATTCTAGCTTACTCATCAAGGTCCGCCTACGGTACTCGGCTTCTTCCAGAAATTCTCGTACATTCCCTTTGAAAGGTGTGTTCCTAAATTCCTCCAGTTAGATATGGTTCTTGGTTTGGGTTCTGTAGTCGAGTACTAGTTGTTGGCGAAGATCCGTCCAGGTGTTAAGGTTGTTTATGCGAAGGGATAGCATAACATCAGCACTGATGCAACCTTCCACAAGTCCAAAAATAATTGATTGTTGCCGTATATCATTGGTCGTGTAGAGGGCCAATATGTAGTCAATTCGGTTAACAAAAGTGTACAGTGTATTTTTGTCTCCATTGAATTTCTCAACGTCTTTCAATTGATTGATTACTTGTGACATGCTGGCGTCAGAAAGGGTTGTTGCGGCTGCTGCTCCTCCTTCCATTTTGTAGTATTTTTTTTTACGGTTGGTTGTTTTGATTATTATTATATATTTTTTTTGTATTTTTTTCTTTTTGTTTCACTTAACCAATATTTTATTTTTACGTTAAAAAGTTTCACTTAGTTTAGTTGCTTAGTTTTTTGTTATAATTCACTGGCTTAATTACGATTGAGCTTGATTTTTTGTTTGTTTGCACAGATAGCTATTTCGAATTTTATTGAGATAACCAGGTATGTCTGGAATTATGTTCTCTCCGAATTCTATCGCGTCTTCTTGAATTATTTTCAAGTTTTGAACATCCGTGGCTTTTGGCAAAAATGCGAATTGTTGCTTTACACGTCACTGTTGAGATTTTTCTTGTAAAACTTTACGCAATATTTATCGTCGCTTGGGTTGCCTTCGCGTTGGTTGTTTTTTCGGATAACAACAAAAAAGGATTAAAATTGTTTCAGGATCCACAATTTATTGTTATCCTACCGGATGCGCCAATTAGATATTTGGTATGTTAATTAGTCCAATAAATACCGCGACACACTCTAACGGTAACGTTGATACAAAAGACGAAGCGAGATTTTTAAATTCACCACAACTTGCTTTATTGATGATCAACTTAAGTCTAACAGATATCTGCTTAATAGATAATAATAAAAGTTCTGTTTACAGGGATTCAAATGTTTACAATTTGGGGGTGACCGCTAAAAGCTGGGAACCAAGAATTGTGCGATTTCACAGCTTGTGCCTGGGAGCCAAAATATGCTGATCGAGCGGTTTTCGATCGATTGAGAGAGATGCTCCGGCTAGTCTGCTCTTTGTTTACGATTGCCGAAATTGTTTACAAGTGCAGCTTGGGAATGTTTATAGTTGGGGAATAGCTATTGATGTGGTATTCGACGTTTAGGCTGCTATGTACTATTGTTATGTATAATGTAGACGTATTCAGTATGAATATGTCACTATATACATATATGTGAAGAAGCGTGGTACCAGAGATCTGAATACTCGCCCATCCCTGGTAAATCAGTGTTAAAAAGCACGAAAAGTATCTGTTGAATCATGAATTTAAGTAGTTAGCATAAAACTTGTAAGAAACGCAACAGTCGAGCGTGCCGACTGTATAAGACCCCGTACTCCTTGTAGTGCGCATACAAAAATACTTACAAACATAGAAAAAGAAGCAGCAGACTGATTTATATAATATTTTAAAATACAAATTTAAAAAAATATAAAACTTTCAATTAAAATTTAAAAAAGTACAAAAAAAGTTACCGCTGGCTGCAATCGAACCCGCGGTATCAGATACAGAATTCTCACATGTCGCAACTCTACTATATGCACCACACCTCAATTTACAGACACTGCGGATTATCTGCATTTACATATAATAATGTTTTGTTATAGAATAAAAAAAAAAAAAAAGAAATGCCTGTCTGTGCTGGGGTTTGAACCACAGACCTCACGATTCTCTAATGCATGTCTGTCACTTAGACCATACCACTGTTGATAATTAGGACGGCTATAGTAGATAAACATTGATTTAACACATTTATTCAAATACGTAAATAAATTACAAATTTTAACATTTTGAACCAATTTGTTTCATATGTTGTAGTAGTCCGATTTGGACCAAATTTGGTAAAGTTTCTTTTTATAATTATATGCACATTCTGTTTGAGTGTTTTTGCGATCGCTTCGCAAATACTACATGTCTTCATACAAATTGTTTTGTGTTTGACCGATTTATCCTATGGGAGCTATAGGCTATAGTTGTCCGATCTTGATAAAAATTGGAGAGGGTAGTTATAGTAGTACCATACACTGCTGCCACTGAGAACCGCGCAGCTTTAGATTTAATTATATTTAGTCCTAATTTGTCAAGACAAGATCGAATAAAGCATTCAGAGCAATAACAACAGTTGCTCTGAACTGGAAAATCAAACAAATTTGGAACTTACTTACTTCATGGCGACCGTGACAGATCACATAATCGACAAGGCCAACAAGACTGACACCTCTCCATCAAAGGGCAAGGGACTCAAGCTGAACATCTCGGAGGATCCCGACAAGCGATTGACCACCAAGTCCCATTAAATATGCCAGCCTTGGAAACAGGAGTCAAGCCTAGAAGACAACAGAGAAGGAAAAGACCTGTGCAGCCAGCACCGGCCACGTTTGGCGTCACAAGCCAAACCAAGGAAAGGGAACCGACAGCGCTTCCAAGGGCGCACAACAATAAACTTTTTTTTTAAATGCACTGCGATGCATAAAATATAATTAAATATCTTTGTAAAATTGAGCGACACAAAAGTTGCCCGATTAGAGTATTAGATTAGAGTCGTGAAAAACCATACGAAAAAAACTAGGCAGGGAATTCTGTAAAAAAAAAAAAAAAAATAATTTGTAAAATATAATAAGAGAAAAAAACAAAATCGAAAACAAATCCATAAACCATTTTCACACAAAATAGACAAAAATCTTAGTAAAATAACTTTAAAAAAAAAAAACTTTAAATGTAAAGCAAAAGTAAAAAAAAAAAACTTTAAATTTGAAACATAATTTGATTGGATTATAAATGTCAACAATGTATTACATACGATCCAATACAATGGATCTAAACCATTATATACATATGCATATATACACAAAAATATCTAATTAAACAACTTAAGTAATTCGACATAAATGTTTTATGCTATTATACAAGATATTCATATATGATATATACTATATTAACTGACAAATATCCCCTCCAAAACAAAATGCACTAACAAGTCCACAAAAGTTGCATACAAAATTTGTTGCATTCAAAAATGATTAAAAAAATAAAATCGATTTGCAAAAAAAAAAAAAAAAGAAAATTATTTTTTTTATAAGAAAAAACATAGAGAAATTGAATAAAAATTCAAAATATATTTATATTCTTATAATTTTTTAATTTCATGCTTTCGAATTCAATTTCAAAAGATTCTAACATATTTGATCAGATTAGAATGTTAAATCACGAATCGAAAGTAGCGGACTCCACAGCAAATGTAATAAAGAATGTCGAAACCGTATCTGTAGATTTAAAAGTAATAACAATTATGTTAATAATAATTGTTATTCTTTTATTAACGATTTTATAATCAATTCATTGGAAATATTGCAAAAGCATAGGGAATTCATTAAAATAAGAGAATACAGTTACAATGACTAACCAGGTAGCCTTGGACAGGGAATATGTGAAGCAGGTTTCCTCTTCAGTCCCTGAATTCGATGGAAAAAAGTTAACATTGAATCGGTTCATAACAGCATTGAAGCTTGTAGAAAGAACCTATTAGATGAAGAGTTTATTTGAGACTAAAGTGTGTACATACGAAATATGCTGCAAGCGCAGGCAGCGGACATAAACTTAAAGTAAAATAAAAAGAACATTCCGTTATAATTCAAAGAACGAAAATGAAAGAACAATGTATAAAAGAGAATAGACATTCAGCGTTGCTTAAATACTAAATTGGTATTTTTAACACTCCTTCTCAACGCGATATCTATTTCAATAAAAAACTTAAATTATTTTAGTCCTAACGTTTTCGTGAACTTAACATGTTTAACTTTACATAAGTTTTTCGTCAATATATCGGACGTCATATTATCTGTGGGAATGTACTTTATATCAATTACATTATCTTTATACATTTCCCTTACAAAATGATATTTTATTTCAATGTGCTTGCTACGCGAATGGAATTTTGAATCTTTAGCAATGCACTGAGCGCTCTGGTTATCGCTATATATCATCAGTTTTGTCATCGGCCCGAATCCCATTTCGTTGATCAGCTTTCGAATGTATACGGCCTCTTTTGTTGCTGTAGAAAGCGCTACGTACTCCGCCTCCGTACTACTGAGGTCGACAATGTTCTGCTTCTTCGACTCCCATGAGACAGCTGCTCCAGCCATGAAGAATGACCAACCTGTAAAGGACTTCCGATCGCTGCTATCGCCAGCCCAGTCCGCGTCAACAAAACAATGTATAGGTACACCTGTTTTGCTGTAGTTCAATGTCGTCTCTGAGGTACCTTTCAAGTATCTCAACACCCGCTTGGCAGCAACGTCATGCTCCTTGTGCGGATCTGCATTTCTCTGCGCCAATTTTGACACAGAATGTATTATGTCCGGGCGTGTAGTCAACGCCAAATATAATAACGAGCCAATAAGAGATTGGTAGCTTGTTTTGTCCACCTGTTCGCAGCCAGCATCGTCGCACTTCGTTTGGAAGCTGACTTCTAACGGAGTCGTGTTTGGCTTACAGTCCTGCATACCGTAATCACGTAACAGACCTTCGATGTACTGCTTATGGCAAATGGAGACGCTACCAGTTTTGCCATCTCTCTTGATTTCCATCCCTAGGAAATGCTGCAGTTCACCGCCGTCGACCACATCAAATTTGTTTGATATAAGCTGCTTTATGTGGCCAATATCTTCTTCTCGGCTACATGCAAGTATAAAATCGTCAACATATACAACAATGACATTTAAATACCCTTCGATTTTGTTTGTGTAGATACACGGCTCGCTAGCACAAGGGACGAAACCAATCTCTAACAGGGTTCTCTCCAGTTTTTGGTTCCATTCACGTCCGCTCTGCTTCAGCCCGTATAACGATTTATTTAGTTTCAGCACACGCTTGGGATGATTAGCATCAGTAAAACCCTCCGGTTGTCGCATGTAAACGTCATCTTGTAGCTCACTGTTGAGATACGCTGCTGAGACGTCCATCTGGTGTAAGTACATCTTGTGCTCGACAGCCAATGCAATCACCAGTCTGATTGAGGAGTAACGTGCAACTGGGGAAAACGTTTCCATGTAGTTAACTCCGTATTGCTGACCGCATCCTTTTGCAACTAAACGTGCCTTAAAACGCTGTACGCTGCCATACTGATCATGCTTGATGGCAAAAACCCATTTACAACCAATGGCTTTTTTCGCCTGCAGGAAGGTTGACCAGACTCCACGTCTTAATGTTTTGCAGATTGTCGTACTCCTTCTGCATCGCCTGTTTCCAGTCTTCAGATTGTTCCGAGTTAAATGCCTCACTGACGCTGGTGGGCACAATAACATTTTTGGCATCTAGTACATTCAGCATATTGTACTCTTTACGTGGACGACCTGCACGCCCAGTGCGAACAATCTTTGGCCTGCCTGGCCCCCTTCGATTGGAGATTTGCACCTCCACAGCATCTTCTTCGTCATCGCTTTGACGTTGATCGCCAGCAATTTGATTATGTTGCTCTTCTTCAGAATCCTCTTGTTTATCATTCTGCTCGGCTTCAGATTCGTCATCTGACTCAAGGATTAGCACATTTGACTCATATGATGAACTGTAATCGCGTTCCGCATCCTTTTTAAATTTGTGCTCCAAAAACACAACATCTCTGGAAACTATTACGGTGGGGAACTGTGAGTTGTCTTTTTATTCCATGTCGCGTCAGGAACTCTTCAAACTCATTGCTCAGGTACTCGCACCCGTTGTCGCTTCTAATGGCTTTAATTCGGTTCCCTGATTGATTTTCTGCCAACATTTTAAAGTCTTTAAATTTCTCGAAAATCTCGCTCTTTTTCTTTAGCATGTATACCGACATGTAACGCGATTTATCGTCAATAAATGTTGCAAAATAACGTGCTCCACCCTGTGATACAATCGGCATTGGTCCACAAATGTCTGTATGAATTAATCCCAGTAATTCATTTGACCGATTTTCCGACACTTTCGGGAATTTCTTTACGCAAATTTTACTTTTTGCACACGTTTCACATACAAAGTCATTTGTATTACACGCACTCGCACGAAGACCATAGACCATGTCTTGTTTAATCATTTTATTTAAACTACTGAAGTTTAAATGCCCGAATCGATCGTGCCATTTCACAAGTTGATTTATACTAGAATTTGCCATAAGTACCGTTTTGATTTCATTTTTAAACAAAAATAAATCGTTTACCTTTTCTGCAACCATCAAGGTATCATTGTTATAGTCATTAACATACGGTTTGTCTTTCACAAAACACACTTTTAACCCATTTTCTGTTGCTTTATTTACCGATATAAAGTTGCATTGTAAGTCTTTTACATATAATACATCAAGCAATTCGATCGTATTCTTTTTTACCGTTCAACAACACTGTACCGCAACCTTCGGCTTCTATATAGTTATCGCCTGCTAATTTTATATTCTCTTTGTGCTCACGCATACTTGTAAACATTGATTTGTCTGCACACAAGTGCACCGTAGCTCCGCTGTCTACACACCACGCATTTTTTGCCAATTCGCTTCTATTAGCAGAAGCTGCAAACACCGAAAACGACTTTTTATTGTTCTTATCGCCGGTTTTTTCGCCCGTTTTTTCGTTTTCCTTTTTGTCTTTCGATCTGCAATTCGCCGCGAAATGGCCACGACGACCGCAAGACCAACATTCGACATTTTTCGGGTCTCTCTTCGCTTTGTTGAGTTTACCGTTTTCTGGACGCGATGAGAATATTTTCTGCTCGTTCTTTTCGATTACTTCGCCTATTTTGCGCCTCTCCCCTTCCTCTAGCAACTTAATTTTGAGAGCGCTGAGCGACGGTAATCTGTCCCGCGTCTCGATGGCGACAACAAAATTTTCAAACTCGTCGTTTAAACTAGTTAACAAAATTATTACAAGCATTTCCTCTGGCACAACTTCTTGTATTTCACATAATTTTTCAACGAGATCAGAAAAATTGTTCAAATGCTCACGAATACTTTCCGTATTTGGCATTTTTACATACAGTAACTGTTTAAACAACTGTATTTTTCGCGCCGGGCCTGAAGGCATGTGGATCTCGGACAATTTAACCCATGCTTCATTTGCTGTTTTACAGTGCTTTATATAATTAATTTGCGATGGTTTTACGCACAACAAAACACTCGCGGAGAGCCTTCTCGTCTTTGGTGTCAAATAACACTTTTTGCTCCACTGTGTCACTTTCGTTTTTTATTATGCGACCACAAGTCACCGCCCATAAGTCAGAGTGAATCAACAGACTTTTCATCTGCACTGACCACGTAGTGTAGTTTTCATTGTCTAATTTTTCAATAGCAAATTGCGAACTCATTTTGCCGAATTTTGTTAATCACGAGTCTCACTAAAGTTTTTTCTTTATTTCGATTAACACGCACAGTTTATTACTGTCTCTCTGCCTACCAAGCTGCTTGCCTGCATGCCTGGGCCCATAACCTATTAGATGCAGAGTTTATTTGAGACTAAAGTGTGTACATACGAAATATGCTGCAAGCGCAGGCAGCGGACATAAACTTAAAGTAAAATAAAAAGAACATTCCGTTATAATTCAAAGAACGAAAATGAAAGAACAATGTATAAAAGAGAATAGACATTCAGCGTTGCTTAAATACTAAATTGGTATTTTTAACAGAACCAAAGGCGACCTAGAAGATATAACGGTTGAAGTCATAAAGTCGAAAATAACAGGCACAATCTTTTAAAAGGTACAAGACGAAACCACTATATTAGGTATTATATATAAGCTTAAAGATAACGTAAAAGGAGAATCTCCCGACGTTCTAAAAGCAAAAATTTTAAACATAAAACAAAAAGTCAAAACTGCTTCCTAGTATGCAAACGAAATAGATAATTTAGAAAGCAATTGGAGGCAGCCTTTATCGACAACGGCCTAGACCCAATCAATGCAGAAAAATTCTCCACAAACAAGTCTATTTCTGCAATGATTAAAAATTGTGAGCATATGAAAAGCTCAAAATAATACTGGAAGCTGATAACTTCGTTACTTTCAATGATGTAATGAGTAAATATGTCCATTGCAGCACAGAAATGACTGGAAGTGCAAGTACAGTATTATTTCAGCGAAGCCGAAGTAATAGAGGAGGTGGTTACCGATACCAAAGAGGTAGAGGCAATGGCCGCGGTAACTATCACTCTAATAATTCAAACTATAATAACAACAGAAACAATGGTAGAGGTCGAGGTTACAACCGAGGAAGGAATAACTCCAACCAAGGCAATAGTCAAAACCAATACTACCAACCTAATAGCAATAACAATGTCCGAGTTGCCCAAACTTATTCGGGAAACGGGCAGAACCCTTCAGATACTTAGAGCAATTAGAAAATAATATATATACACTCAATCTCAGTTTAAGCATTTTTATAAAAATTAAGAATCAAAGTACAGGTAAAGCTTATACCTTATTAATAGACACTGGTGCAGATATTTCCATATTAAAAGAAAATATAGATATATTCGATAATGTAAATACACACATTTCAACACAAATAACAGGCATTGGTAAGGGTTCAGTTTTTTCAAAAGGTTTAGCATTCGTAGAATTATCTACAGGAAAACATGTAATACCACATGAATTCCATATAGTCGATCAAGACTTCCCAATACCAAGCAATGGCATTATTGGAATAGACTTCATAAAAAAATACAATTGCCAATTAGACTTCACACAATTAAGTGATTGTCTAATACTACGGCCAAATAATCTAAATTATACAATACACATTCCAATCATTCACACTTGTGATAATAATGCCACAATACTTCCAGCTCGTGCTGAAGTAGTCCGTCAAATTAACATAGTTTCAAAAGAACAAAATGTTCTTATTCCCAATCAAGAAATTGAGGAAGGAATTTTCATTGGAAATACAATTTCCAACCAACAGAATACATTTGTCCGAATATTAAACACAACTGATTCAATAAAAATATTAAACCTTAACAAAATAAAAATTGAAACTCTAAGTGACTACGAGGTAGTCCAAGAAACTAACAAAGAAAGACAAAATACTGTCATAAAAAAACTAATTCAGAACTTTCCACCATTATTTAAGCCTGTATTAAAAAATCTTTGCACCAAATACACAGATATATTCGGACTAGAAACTAGATCATTCTTGATCAAATAGTTGAGCCCTCAGTATCAGAATATAACAGTCCAATACTACTGGTGCCAAAGAAAGGTTTACCAGGTTCAAATGAAAAACGATGGCGATTAGTAATAGACTATCGTCCAATTAATAAAAAACTGTTATCTGATAAATTTCCACTTCCAAGAATTGATGATATTCCTGACCAATTGGGCAGAGCTAAATATTTCTCGTGTCTAGACTTAATGTCTGGATTTCATCAAATAAAGTTGAAAGAACACTCTAGAAATTTAACGTCATTTTCAACCAGCAATGGTTCATATCGTTTCACACGATTACCTTACGAATTAAAAATAGCGCCAAATTCCTTTCAAAGAAAATTCCAACGGACGCTGATAGCGCTAGAAGATTTGTAGCATTCTGTAAATACTATAGGCGTTTTATTAAAAATTTTGCCGACTATTCAAGGCACATAACTAAGTTATGCAAAAAGAATGTAAATTTTCATTGGTCTGATGAATGCCAAAATGCATTTTATTATTTAAAAAAGGATTTAATTAAGCCCTCTTTATTGAAATACCCCGATTTCGATAAAGAATTTTGCATTATTACAGATGCAAGTAAACACGCCTGTGGAGCCGTTCTAACAGAAAACTATGGAGATAAACAACTCCCAGTTGCATATGCTTCACGCTCATTCACCAAAGGTGAAAGCAACAAATCAACAACAGAACAAGAATTGGCAGCAATCCACTGCGCAATTACATATTTTCGACCATATATTTATGGCAAACATTTCACTGTAAAAACAGACCATAGGCCATTAACGTACTTGTTCTCAATGACAAACCCAAGCTCAAAACTTACAAGAATGAGATTAGAACTAGAAGAATACGACTTTACTGTTGAGTATCTGAAAAGAAAAGATAATTTTGTAGCTGATGCACTTTCACGCATCACTATTAACGATCTTAAAACCATAACCAATGCAATTTTAAAAGTCACTATTAGAAAACAAAGTAAACAGAAAAACTCCTGCGCAGGAAATGCTCAAGAAGATTTGCCTATGCAAACACTTGACAACGCTTCTAAGCCCAACGTATATGAAGTCATTTGTAATGACGAAATACGAAAAGTAGTGGCCTTGCATATAACAAACAATACATGTTTTCTGAAACATGGAAAGAAAATTATTGCAAGAATTGATGTTGATGATTTGTACACCAATGGAAAAGCAAGCCGGTATACTTGGAATCAGCCAACTCAAAGTGGCACTGTGCGAAAAGATCTTTGAATCAATTTCAATAGAATCTTTCAAAATATTGGGCAATAAAATATTGAAAATACTAAGAGTAGCGCTACTCAAGCCGGTGACCCTAATAAATAATGATAAAGATCGAGAAGCGATACTGTTTACATTCCATGACGATCCAATTCAAGGAGGTCATACAGGTATAAATAAAACAATTGCAAAAATAAAGAGACAATATTATTGGAAAAACATGAAAATCATCAACAAATTCAAATAAATAACTTGGATACAGACCACGGATACTTACTGTTTTCAGACAAACCCATAGAATTACCAACTAGATTTGAACACCACTCTTTACGAATTAATGTTTCTGAAATAATAACAACAAATTAATATTTTCGTAGAACTATTTCAAGCTTTAAAAATTCATCACAAATCAATTATTTGTACTCAAAATTACACAAGAATTAAATGGTATAATCTTTCACCATGAGAATCGAAATAAACGAGGACTGTTCAAAATTGGAGGCTCATTATTTAAATTCCTTATTGGCACACTTGACGATAATGACAGACGAGAATTTGAAAAAAATATTGAAAATCTATCTTTAAATACTGTGCAAGCTCAAGACATTAATGGTATAATAAACATAATTAATACCGAAATGCAACAATTTAAAGATCTTCAAAACAAACGAACACTTCAAGAAACATTTATTTACCAATTACTACAATTCATAGAATATGTAGAAGACATTGAAATGGGCATGCAATTGTCTAGATTGGGACTCTTCAACCCAAAGATACTTACCTGCGACCGACTTGACAGTGTTGACAACCGAAACATTCTACTAATTGTAAGAGATGCCCGAGTTAGAAGGCATGTAGGCGTTTAATAAACTACATTAATTATTTATTCAATACTCAAAATTAAAAGAAAATAAAGGAAACTTGACGATCGGTGTACGTGCGTATTCACTGCCGTTGCTCAACATTATTCGTTCCGCATCGTTCATCTGATTCATCTGAACAAGCTCTGGTCTGTAGAGTTGCCAGACGCTCACAGTCGGCTGTCCTGACTACTCGAGGCGTCCTCGCTCGAAAGTTGTGATGGAGAATTCAATTCATTCTCATCGTCGTCATCCGGTTTATCGTATTCGTCTGGCGGCAGTTGACACCAGGGCTTCAATTTGTCGGAAGAGAATACAGATTTGTAATGGCGCTGCTTGCGTTGGGATTGTGGCAAGTCCTCAATCACATATCGATCCTTTGGTAGCACTTGCGTTACTACAAACGGTCCCTTATAACGAGGCTCCAATTTACGAGACGTACCGGTGCTATAAGGCTCATTTTCAGCTAGAACAAGATCACCCTCGTTGTATACTTTTGGTCTCGCATGTTTTGCATCAAAACGCAGTTTGGCTTTAGCTCGTTGATCGTTTATTCGTCCGGCAGAGGTGTTTCGTAGATCTTGTAGTTCGGCCTCGGTCAAAATCTGATGGCAATCATCCTGGAGTACTTGAATTAATTCTATTTGAAGGATATCCCTTGGTTCGAAGCCATAAAGAAGTTGGAACGGTGTGCAGCCAGTCGTTTTGTTGACCATGGTTTTAATGCTCCATTGAACTAGTCGAACTTTCTCGTCCCAGCGGCTTTCATGTTCAGTTACAGGCAACAACATACCCAAAATGATACGATTGGTTCGTTCGACGTGTCCATTGGAACGCGGAGTGCGTACAGCGTTTAAAATATGTTTGATTCGATTGTCGTCGCAAAATTTCTTGAAGTATTTCGAAGTAAATGCGGTACCTCGATCGGTTACAATTCGTCTGGGCATACCCAAATAACTCGTCATTTCTAACAATACGGCAATGACATGTTTGGTCGCTGTGCTCTTAACGGCTCTGACGATGGTGAATTTAGTAAACGCATCAACGATCACCAAAATATGCCCATTTTGTTTCGAACTTTTTGGAAACGGGCCCAAATGGTCGATGTGTATGGTTCCAAACGGGATTGGTTTAGCGTCATCGTAATAGTAACTTCCTTCATGCTTGCCTCCTGGCTTTTTGTTGAAAGCGCAACCAATACAAGACTTAATGTATCCTTTAACAAAGTTTCTCATTCTTGGGAACCAGAAAAACTGTAAAATACGACTTATGGTCTTTTCAACGCTCATATGACCTCCTTTGTCGTGACATTGTTGGAGCACATGAAATTGCAAAGCTTTTGGCACGACCCACAGCAATTTGTCATGGTACTGTCTGAACAAGCGTCCGTTTTCGATTTTATAATCAGCTGCGTTCTTTGATTTACTCACTTTCATATCAGCAATAATTTGCTTGATGTTTTCATCCTGCAGTTGTAAAGCAAATAACCAGTCTGCCTCATCAACTAACGACTTTGATATTTGCATATGTGCCGTGACAAACTCACGAGCGTCTTCTACTGGTGCTCTACTTAGGGCACCCACGTGTTCCATCCGTGTAGCTGCTCGATGTAATATTTCGATGTCGAACTCTTGAACTCTTAACCACCATCTAGCAATCCTTGGAATTAACTCTCGCTTTTCCATCGTGGTCCGAAGCGCACTACAATCGGTGACAACACTTAGTTTCTTGCCGTAGATGTAGTATTTAAATCTTTCCAATGACTCGACGACAGCTAACGCTTCAAGCTCGTAGCTATGGAACTTTTTCTCATGTTCGGTAGTAGATCTGCTAAAATATCCAACGGGCCTCCATTGGTCATCTTCTCGTTGCATGAGGACACCTGCAAGTCCGATTGAACTGGCGTCCGTATGAAGCTGATGTTCGGCATTAAGGCGATAACCAACAATTACTGGTTTTGACGACAATTTTTGTTTTAGCTCGTTGAATGCGCTGTCCTGTGATGTTTCCCATTTAAAGATGTTGCCTTTTCGCAGCAATTGACGGAGCGGTGCGGAGATTATTGAGTATCCAGCAATAAATTTTCGGAAGTAGCCACTCAGGCCAAGGAACCTACGCACATCGGTAACGTTTGCTGGTCGTGGAAATAGTCGTATCGCAGTTGCTTTTATTTCTCCTGGACTAATGCCTAGAGAATGTAACTCGTGACCAAGGAATGATATTGTTTCCTTAAAAAGTTCACACTTATCTGTGTTCAGCGTAACTGCACACGACCGTAGCGCTTCCAGGACTCGTTCCAGCTTCTCGTACATTTCGTTCAATGAATTACTGCCGATAAGAATATCGTCCATGTAATGTAACATATCATCTTTATTGACACGGGCTTGAATTTCTGCCATTAGACGATTAAAAACAGCAGGAGCGTTCTTCAAGCCGAAGGGCATTCGGTTAAATTCAAACAAGCCTTCTGTCGTAATGAAAGCTGTATATTTTTGACTTTCTGGTGACATAGCAATTTGGTAGTGTCCGCTATTTAAGTCTAGAGACGAAAAGTATTTATATTGCTTCGCTTCCTGAAGACGTTCTTCGATGTTCGGAATTGGGAAATTTTATTTTTAATGAGTTTGTTAAGTCGACGATAATCGATACCCAGGCGATCGCTTCCATTCTTTTTCTTTATGAGTACGACTGGGCTGGCGTAATTAGATGTGTTCGTTTACTATGCTATTCACTACATCTTGCTTTGGTTGACTCACGCGGTATGCTGAATCAGTAACGACTTTATTGTCCTCCAATTCGATCTTAGCTTCAACGACATTTGTCTTGCCTATTCCTTGCAAACCAGTAGCGAAAACATCATCGTACTTCTCCAATAGCGTTAACATTTGAGCTTTATCAGTTTCTGTGCTAAGATTACATAAAAGGTTTTTGAATTTATCCATACGTTGTTCACTCGTTTGCTGCTGCACTCGTTTGCTTTGAAAATCAAGTCGTCCGTTGTCCAACGTGAAATGCAAGCTGGGATTTACAAGCACATCCTGACCAAGAAGAAAGCCCTCGTTTATGATCTCATCATCGACGATATAAACTTGAGTAGGTACGGATACATTGTCAATCACAATATTTAAGATGATGGATTCTTTCAGGATACGAACTCCACCACAAATTCCTTTAATTTGCATTAGACATTTGCTTCGTTCAACGTTGATCATTTTAGCAACAGACTGGCGCACCATACTGCACTGACTCCCAGTATCAATGAAAGCATTGTATCGAATCGAATTGATCTCAATCACTTTGCTAAAACATGCATCTCGATTAGCTGCTCCGAGGCGACGAGTATTGACATCGTTTGGTTTACAATTCGTTCCGGTCGGGTGAATTTTGTTGCAGGCTACGCAACGTTGGCGTTTCTGTGGATGAGGGCAATTGATCGAAATGTGCCCGACAGCGTCGCAGTTATAACATTTGACTTGCTTTTTCATATCCACTTTGAGTGAATCGTCTCGTTTTGATTTTAGATCTGTAGGGGTGCGCCCTAACGTATGCAACACAACATTTATTTTTTTTGTATGCATTATTTTGGACGCGACTGTTTCACGATAGCAACAGCTGTTATGTTAACGCACTGTTAACTATCGATTGATGGCAGGACTCAACCATGCATGCGATCAATCGATAATGCTTGCAGATCACCTTTAGGTATGCGATATTTCAAGTAGGTTGTCGACTTCCTCGATCGGCCTATTTCCTGTTCGACCATTGAATGACTGAGTCACGAAAGTGTTAAAAAAAATAATCGTGACGCATCCAAGTTGCTTTGCAACTTATAAATATTTTGTGGTACTGAAAGTGCGTGAAAACCCGTTTGACGTGCGTCCGCACACATATTTAAGGAATTTAGAAAAATATTTTTCTACTAAAGGTATGTTGATCAACCAGTGTCAGACTCGCGTCTCATAAGTTCCTTTTTTTTTGGTGTAGAAGTGAAGATTTTGCCTCTCCAAACAATCACTGGCGATGAGGCCAAGCCTGTGCTTGCGAATTAAAAGACGCTGTGGCCAATACGGCGCAAGTCGCAGTACCGGCGCTTCGTGTGGCACTCTTGGGTCGGCAACGAACGTTGCGCGCACACATTTTGTTTGCGACACGGCTGGCCGCTCAAGCGCACCCATTTTGCTTGCGACACGGCTGTCCGCTCAAAAGCGCACAGCCAATGAATAGTCGCCGACGCCGCGATAAAACTGCTGGGAGACCATTTCTACGTAAAAACCTTGTTGCTTTAAATTGAGTTGCGCACCTTGTTTTAAGAAAAGCAAAAAGGGACTGGAGATAATGATCTACTAAACCACTTCGGAATAAAATAAACAAAACAAAATAAACCAAAAAAAAGAAAGGGGAATGAATTGAAAAACGTCATTCCGCAAACGCAACTTGTGTCCAAGATTGTATATCTGGAGAATTTCTTTCGTTCGGAGTCTCATACCCTTTTGATGCGATAATTAATTTTTATATAATTAATAAGACTTTTTAAAGTCAGCCTTTATTTTTTAATTCCATTATTCACGTAAGACTTTTGTAAATTTTCTTGGTATGGTATGTATAAAATGATATCCAATGTTAGCTGTTATATATTTTAATCCGTTTGAAGTCCCCCACAGCATATCGTCGTCTTCAGGCCTGTCGACTACCATAAAGTATTGTCAGCTGTATCAACGTATGTAAGAATAAAATAACACAGAGTGAGTTAAAAAAAAACACTAAATTATATATGGCAGCTATCCAACATTAATAATATTGAAAAGTAAATATATAATACATACCAAACCAAACAAATCTAAAAGCAAACATACACTGCTGCGCCTTTCTTCGCTTATATTTATAAATTCCTGAAAAATTTATGTTCGCTTTTGAAACCCTTTTGTCACTGGTAAGCTGATCTCAGTAGCCTTTTTGTAAAGACAGCTTAGCCAGGAAAATGAATTTTGAAACCAGGGATTGGTTTGTATCTGAAGAATCATTATGAATTAAAAATCTCCGCTATAATGGGCACCTAAAGTAAACGTTGTTGCATTGATACTAGGGTAAAGACATGAGGCTTCAAAAGTCTTTACAGGTTGGGAGGGTAAAGAAGGAGGTCCTTAACATCATAGTCCTTCCTTAAAGATTGTCATTCTGGCCGTTGTGCTGTACGCTTATGGTTATCATCCTTGTCCTAATCCAACTCTGTCTACAATTTTAGTTATGTGGCACAGCAGCTAACTAGGAGGCAAAGTACCCACCCCACTTTCCCTGAGCTCTAGTCGACCCCGTAGGCAGAGTACGTCTTCAGTCTGCTGCACACATCATGTGTTCGTTACATAATTAAATGGCGCCCAAAACGTGGGGCACGAAAGAGTGTTACAGCTAGAGTTTTCTATTTAGCTAAAAAAATGTAGTATCTCAGGACGTGGGTCCGAAAACGCAGAAAAGTAGCATTCACTTTCGTTTCGCCCAATCTTCCCATTTTACCTTCCCCCGTTCCCATTTTCCTTTCGTAACCACCATCCAAATTTTTAGTAATCCAGAACAGACGCATCATTATTAGGAATATCAGAAATTCTGTTTGTCTTCGCGGATTCTGACCAATAATGATACAGTTTGTTAAATTACTAACTAGCTATTGCCAGTTAGTTTCAAAGATTTTTATTAGGATTTCTATTCGCTTTGGATTTTTAGTATTGACGTAATGTTAATCTACACCAGGCGTTAGAGTCCTAAATTTTCGTCAATACCTTATTTAGCAAGAAAGGAAAATGAGATTGCTCTTGATGGATCGTTCCGACAAGTTCCTCTTTTCCGAGTTCATTTATTTTTAAACATTATGGTAGAGTCCGTTTAAACATACAACCCAGAATGGCAATCTTTAAATTATCAATGCAATAATTTTATTAATGGATAAGTCCCAAACTACCCAATAATATCGTATATCTTTTCGAAACTGATCGTTTCCCTTATTTAAAATAATAACCTACATGTTAAATTTCAATTCTCATATTATAAGATACCTTTCAATATTTTCAAAATGGCAGTTTTACGCAGTACAGAAGATTTGAATGCCTTAGTAAACGCATCACAAGATTCAATCGCTTGTGCTATTTGCAATGATACCTTATCAGATACAGTTTTCACCGAAATCGCGTGCAGACATAAGTTTCACAAATCATGTTTGCCGGAGTGGTTAAGAAATAATACAACTTGTCCGATCTGTAGACAACCCTGTACTCTTGCCCAGAGATCAGAGAAACGGTCAAGTGAAGACACCACAGTTCCTAGAGCTACCAAAGGTAAGCCCCGGGGTGCCCCAGGCATTAATCCCACAGGAACTATCCCAAGAACTCGACCTACAACCAGGTCAAACAATCGACAAATCCAAAACTTGCCGCAAGCATACAATGCAACCCCAAGATCAGAGTCCGGAAGAGGTGTGTCCGCCAACAATGATGATCGTATTCACCAAATTATAGCGAGTTCGTTAGCGAGTCATAGAGCTGAAATTGCTGCAACAGTTTCTGACCAGATCAGTTCTGCTTTACGCAACTTAACCTTGTCTGCTTTACGAAGAGAGTCACGTGACGATTCACAACTCGAATGGGAGAACGAGATTCCACTAAGGGAGTCACGAGCAAACAATGAGAACGAGCGCCGTAGACCGTCAGCTAGTGTCAATACTAATGATTATGCTACCACTCGTCCTGATAGAATATCTTGTATCATATCCAGTTGGAAAGTAAAATTTTCTGGTTCCGCCAGTGACTTGCCCATAGAAGATTTCATTTATCGAATCAACTGTCTTACTTCACAATATTTTAATAATAACTTCGACTTGATATACCAATTTGCAAATTTACTCTTTTCTGGTTCAGCTCTGTCATTTTATTGGCGAGTTCATAGAACCGTTGGACATTTGAATTGGTTTGATTTATGCAACAAGTTGCGGGAGCGATATCAAGATCAACGAACTGACCGTGACCGCAGGCCATGCGGCATCGAAAACAAGCAAGTAATGAATCTTTTGATGATTTTCTTGACGCCATGCTGGCCATCGCAGACACTCTCAGAGAACCCATGTCTGAAGAAGATTTGGTCACTGAAGTTAGGCACAACTTGAAGCCCGAGCTAAAACATGAACTACTGCATGTAGAGACATCAAGTTTGGCGATATTACGAAAGGAATGTCATAGACACGAAGAATTCTTTCGAAACTCTCGATCGAAGATCATTTCAAAAAGAGCTGTCAATGCCATTCGATTTAACGATGAATCTGAAAATCTATCTGAGATAGAGGAAAATAATGATGAGATTTGTGCTATGCAAATGTCAAATAAAGTAAAATGCTGGAATTGCGATGAACAAGGTCATAGGTACCAAGATATTGGAATAATATCCGTCGGTTAAATTGTTTTACCATATCGTCTCTAGTCCAGAAACAAAACGATATACGTCCCTTTACACAAATTAATATGTTCAATGAAACTCACTTGGCGCTCTTAGATAGTGGAGCGAATAAAAGTGTAATAGGATCAACTCTGGCGGAACGAATAATCTCAGAAAGTATGAAGTATAAAAAATTAAAAGGGTGTTGTGCACACTGCAGACGGTTTTCAACAAAATATTGCAGGCACTATAAGCGTACCCATTCATTTCAATTCGCAGTCTAAAGAATTTGACTTTTTGATAGTTCCAACCATTAAACAAAATGTGATTTGTGGAATGGATTTTTGGAAGGCCTTTGGTATTAGTATTCAGTCTCCTTATTTCATAAATGAAATTTTAGAAAAAGCAAGCCCTGACTCTAATGAGCTCAGTTTAACTTCGTCTCAAAGAGCGAGGTTGAACTCTGTAATCGAGTATTTTCCATCTTCCGAAATTAATGGTCTAGGAGAAACTTCTCTAGTAGACCATAATATCGACACAACTGATGCCAAGCCAATTAAGCAAAGATTCTATGCTTTGTCCCCTGCTAAAGAAAAATTACTGTGCGAAGAAGTGGATCGTATGCTAGAATTAGGCGTAATTGAGGAAGCTCCTGCATCCCCATGGTCATCTCCAGTTACTCTTGTGGTAAAACCTGGAAAAGTTAGGTTGTGTTTGGACGCTCGTAAGTTAAATGCTGCAACAGTTAAGGATGCTTATCCAATGCCAATATTGGATGGCTTGTTAAGTCGTCTTCCCTCAGTGCATTGCATTTCAAAAATTGATCTAAAAGACGCCTTTTGGCAAATTAGGTTAGATGCAGAATCACGTCACAAAACCGCTTTCACAATTCCCAACCGACCATTATATCAATTTAGGCGAATGCCATTTGGTTTGACCAATGCGATTCAGACCAGGTGTAGATTGATGGATCAGGTCATTCCATATCAACTAAAATCACACGTTTTCGTATATCTTGATGATCTATTGGTAATGTCGGCTAATTTTGAAGATCATTTACAACACCTTGCAACAGTTTCTACTCAATTACACAAAGCAGGACTGACAATTAATGTAAGCAAAAGTCAGTTTGGGCTAAGTAAAGTCGATTATTTGGGATATATTGTACGAGAAGGTACTCTACAAATCAACGCTAACAAAATTCAAGCTGTGAATGACTTTCCAGTTCCAAAGACGCGAAAGCAGTTGAGACGATTTGTAGGCATGACGGGATGGTACCAAAGATTCATATCCCAGTATTCTACAGTTATATTCCCTCTTACAGAATTATTACGAGGCAAATCGTTTGAATGGAATGATTCGGCACAATCTGCTTTTGAAGAAATTAAGCGTAGGTTATGCTCTGCTCCCTTTCTTATCCATCCCAATTATGAAAAGCCATTCGTGATTCAGTGCGATGCCTCCTTATGCGGCGTTGGAGCAGTGTTGGCTCAAGCTGATGATTCAGGATGGGAAAGGCCTATTGCGTATATGTCTAAAAAACTAAACAAAGCACAACGCAATTACACGGTAACTGAGCTCGAATGCTTAGCAGTCGTTCTAGCTATTAAGAAATTCAGAATGTATATTGAAGGACAGACCTTTAAAGTCGTAACTGATCATGCTAGTTTGCGCTGGTTAATGAATCAGTCGGACCTGAGTGGAAGATTGGCGCGATGGGCAATTAAGTTGCAAGGGTTTTCCTTTAGTATCGAGCACCGAAAAGGAAGTGAAAACGTCGTTGCCGACGCGCTTTCAAGGTCGTTCGAAGACGTAGAAGAAATTGCCGAACTATATGTTGAATTGTTCCCTGAAATTGACTTAGATTCTGATGCGTTTCAATCCACTGATTATTGTAAGCTTAGAGAGAGTTATAAGTCAGCGGATTTACCTGATTTTCGTGTAATTGATAAATTTATCTATCGACGTTGTATGTTTACAACAGACTCTGATGACTGTTGGAAGTTGTTAGTTCCAGACGAACTACGCATGTCAGTCATCAAAGCCGCTCACGATCAGCCGACCTCTAGTCATTGTGGTATCGCCAAATGCCTAGAGCGAATAAGACGAAGGTTTTTCTGGCCAAAAATGGTTGTCGATGTGCGAAATTATATAAGTTCTTGTAATACTTGTAGGACAACAAAATATCCCACATGTGCGTTAAAACCCCTAATATTAAGCCAAGTAACAAGTGAAAGACCGTTTCAAAGAATATATGTAGATTTCATTGGTCCTTTTCCTCGAACTAAGAAAGGCAACGTTGGAATTTTCATCATACTCGACCATTTTTCTAAGTTTACTTTTCTCAAAGCGGTCAAGAAATTCACCTCACAGATAGTAATAAATTACTTAAGGGATGAAATATTTTCATGCTTTGGGGTACCGGAAATCCTTGTTAGTGACAATGGCACTCAATTTAAAAGCCATGAGTTCGCTAATTTCATTTCCAAGCATGCGATTCAACACATTTTTACCGGTGCATATGCCCCTCAGGCCAATGCAGCAGAGAGAGTTAACCGCTCCATAAACGCTTCTTTAAGAGCCTACGTTCGCAGCGATCAACGCTTATGGGATATTTACTTACCCAGTATCAATTCGGCACTCAGAAATTTTATTCATCAATCCGTAGGAATGTCGCCATACTTTATAGTGTTTGGACAACATATGATAACGCATGGTAATGATTACAAACTACTGCGAAATCTTAAAATACTCAGTGATGGCACTGAACGATTGGACAGGACCGACGAATTTCATAAGATTCGATCTAATATTGGAAAACACCTCACTAAAGCATATGAGAAAAATAAGCAAACATATAATTTGCGAGCGAGACCTCGTTCATTTGAGATTGGTCAACAAGTTATAAAACGAAATTTTCCCTTAAGCAACGCAGCGGCAAATTTTAATGCAAAGTTAGCACCTGTTGGTATAGAAGTTCGTATCAAAAAGAAGTTAGGGAATTCACTATATCTTTTGGAAGACTTAGAAGGTAAAGAATTAGGGACATTTCACGCTAAAGACCTCTGGTAATTCAAGTATCACCCTTTTTCAGCTTTTATCTTTGTCGTCCAGACTAAGATTAAACCTGTGGTGTAGGGGTGCGCCCTAACGTATGCAACACAACATTTATTTTTTTTGTATGCATTATTTTGGACGCGACTGTTTCACGATAGCAACAGCTGTTATGTTAACGCACTGTTAACTATCGATTGATGGCAGGACTCAACCATGCATGCGATCAATTGATGCTTGCAGATCACCTTTAGCTATGCGATATTTCAAGTAGGTTGTCGACTTCCTCGATCGGCCTATTTCCTGTTCGACCATTGAATGACTGAGTCACGAAAGTGTTAAAAAAAATAATCGTGACGCATCCAAGTTGCCTTGCAACTTATAAATATTTTGTGGTACTGCAAGTGCGTGAAAACCCGTTTGACGTGCGTCCGCACACATATTTAAGGAATTTAGAAAAATATTTTTCTACTAAAGGTATGTTGATCAACCAGTGTCAGACTCTTTGGTGTAGAAGTGAAGATTTTGCCTCTCCAAACAATCACTGGCGACGAGGCCAAGCCTGTGCTTGCGATTTAAAAGACGCTGTGGCCAATACGGCGCAAGTCGCAGTACCGGCGCAAGTCGCAGTACCGGCGCTTCGTGTGGCACTCTTGGGTCGGCAACGAACTTTGCGCGCACACATTTTGTTTGCGACACGGCTGGCCGCTCAAGCGCGCACCCATTTTGCTTGCGACACGACTGTCCGCTCAAAAGCGCACAGCCAATGAATAGACCATTTCTACGCAAAAACCTTGTTGGTTTTAAATTGAGTTGCGCACCTTGTTTTAAGAAAAGCAAAAAGGGACTGGAGATAATGATCTACTAAACCACTTCGAAAAAAATAAAATAACAAAATAAAACAAAAAAAAGAAAGGGGAATGAATTGAACAACGTCATTCCGCAAACGCAACTTGTGTCCAAGATTGTATATCTGGAGAATTTCTTTCGTTCGGAGTCTCACACCCTTTTGATGCGATAATTAATTTTTATATAATTAATAAGACTTTTTAAAGTCAGCCTTTATTTTTTAATTCCATTATTCACGTAAGACTTTTGTAAATTTTCTTGGTATGGTATGTATAACATAATATCCAATTTTAGCTGTTATATATTCTAATCCGTTTGAAGTTCCCCACAGCATATCGTCGTCTTCAGGCCTGTCGACTACCATAAAGCATTGTCAGCTGTATCAACGTATGTAAGAATAAAATAACACAGAGTGAGTTAAAACAAAACACTAAATTATATATGGCAGCTATCCAACAGTAATAATTTTGAAAAGTAATATATAATACATACCAAACCAAACAAATCTAAAAGCAAACATACACTGTTGCGCCTTTCTCCGCTTAAATTTATAAATTCCTGAAACATGTATGTTCGCTTTTGAAACCCTTTTGTCACTGGTAAGCTGATCTCAGTAGCCTTTTTTTTGTAAAGACAGCTTATCCAGAAAAATGAATTTTGAAACCAGCGATTGGTTATCTTTCTAGTTTGTATCTGAAGAATCATTATGAATTAAAAATCTCCGCTATAATGGGCACCTAAAGTAAACGTTGTTGCATTGATACTAGGGTAAAGACATGAGGCTTCAAAAGTCTTTACAGGTTGGGAGGGTAAAGAAGGAGGACCTTAACATCATAGTCCTTCCTTAAAGATTGTCATTCTGGCCGTTGTGCTGTACGCTTATGGTTATCATCCTTGTCCTAATCCAATTCTGTCTACAATTTTAGTTATGTGGCACAGCAGCTAACTAGGAGGCAAAGTACCCACCCCAACTTTCCCTGAGCTCTAGTCGACCCCGTAGGCAGAGTACGTCTTCAGTCTGCTGCACACATCATGTGTTCGTTACAGATCATCCTTCTTGCATTCTGATTCAGGCTTTTTCGCTGATTCGCTTATACCAAATCGATTTCCTAAAGCTGTCATTCGGAAGCAATATTCCCTTATGGTTTCTTTCGGACGACGTACTGCAGCGCCCATGGCATAATGTTTCTCTGCTTCATCTGGAGTCGATCCAAATTCATCGCGTAAAGCATCCGAAAAATCCTTCCACGTTGTGTGCAGAACAGGTGAGGCATCAAGCCACATTTTCGCAGCACCTTTAAGACAGGTATTGATGGCGATCAACAAATACTTATCTTCCCATTGGTAAGCTGCAATAACTTTATTGACTCGATCAATAAATTGGTCCACATTGATCCCTTCAGCGTTTGTTGGATCGAATTCTGGCAATGTTCCGGCTATTTCTTTCACAGACACTTGGCATGTGCCGATGTTTGAGTTTGATGACGGGTTGGGGGACGGAAACGTTTCACGTTCACTCTCGCTTTCGTTTCTGACATTCGACTGAGCGGTCCTATTGGATACGTTTTGTGCTTCTAATACCTGCATTAACAACCCACGTAGTTGGTTAACACTTTCTTTAAGATCAGCCAATTCCGTTGTATGATCTTTGTTGAGCGGCATTTCGATATCTTCGGATTCCTCGTGTTCGATAAGGCGTTGCATTAACTGACTTCGTGACCCAGTTGTAGATAATTGTCGTTGGCGAAGAAGGTACTTTAACTCGTCTACCTTCAGATCACCTATCCTTCGTAATTCGTTGATCATTGCGTATTCTCGAATTGCGTTGATTGAATGGATATAAGATAAACGTTTTATATATCCACCAAGCGCATTTTATTTCATCATCTTCAATTTTTCAAGCTCCTCCATTCCATACGTTCGTTCTCTTGTACATTTTTTTCGGCTAGTATCTCTTGACGTGCGAAAGAAAGGGACGGATATAGCGTTCCACGAATTTCACAACTTTGGCAAATTGTCTGCTGCATGTCTAAATTTCAATTGTCGGCGAATTAATGTTTTTATCTATTATTTATTCCACTTCTGAACTGTAAGAGATGCCCGAGTTAGAAGGCATGTAGGCGTTTAATAACTACATTAATTATTTATTCAATAGACAAAATTAAAAGAAAACAAGAAAGAATGCTATAGTCGCCTCGCGACTTTAGGATACCCTTTACTCAGTTTCAATTTGTTATTAACAATGGTGATGGATATAATAGCTTGGCAAACACAGAACATTTTCATAGAAATTCATGTTTAGAGCATATTTTTGACCGATCGTTCTATGGAAGCTATACGATATAGTTGTCCGATTTGTATCAAACTTGGTCAGTATATATATATTATTGGCAGATGTATTCTGTGTGAGTTTGATTAATCTAGCTTAGTTAACGCAAAAGTTTTTCATACGTACTCATATTTGGAGCGTATTTTTGACCGATCGGCCCTATGGGAGCTATACTATAAAGTTGTTCGATTTGAATCAAACTTGGTCAGTACATGTACTTCCTAGATATGTACTGTGTAAATTTGGTTCAGATAGCATAGCTAACAAAAAAGTTTTCTGTACTAAAACATTCTACGTTTACCTGTACATTTACCTTTATATGCAAATAAAACGCCATAAAGTGGGCGTGTCAAAAAACAAAAACAAACTTGTACTGCTTGGGTATTGTACCTTTCATTTGCGACCACTATCATTTTTCTAGCTCTTATAGTCTCTGAGATCCTTTTGTTCATACAGACGGACGGACGGACGGACGGACAGACGGACATGGCTATATCGACTCGGCTATTGATGCTGATCAAGAATATATATACTTTATGGGGTCTGCCACGCCTCCTTCTGCCTGTTACATACATTCCAACGATTACAATATACCCTTTTACTCTACGAGTAACGGGTATAATAAGGAAACTTGACGATCGGTGTACGTGCGTATTCACTGCTGTTGCTCAACATTATTATACTCTCTGCAAGAGTATATTGGGTTTGTGCAAATGTATGTAACAGGCAGAAGGAGGCGTGGCAGACCCCATAAAGTATATATATTCTTGATCAGCATCACAAGCCGAGTCGATATAGGCATGTCCGTCTGTCCGTCTGTCTGTCTGTCCGTATGAACAAACAGATTTCAGAGATGGTAAGAGCTACAAGTTCGAGCTTGGTGTCAAACGATCAGATATTTAGTCAGTCAATACAAGAATCTTTTTTTTTTCTATGCCACGCCCCTTTCGCCCACAATAAGCAAAAAACTGGACACACCTCGGAAAAAATTGGTGTTTTCGGCAAATATCTCAGTAACTATGGCACCTAGGATCACCAATTCTGGAACGGGAGGTTCCTAGCGACGTCATAGTTGCATTGCCATTTAAAATTTTGGACTGCCACGCCCACTTTTCCCACATTTGATAAAAAAGTCTGGAACCTTCAATGCCGGGTTTGGCGAACTTGTTCTTATCGTACAGTATTGTAGTTTTTTAATTCGTGTGGAGACTAACTATATTAAACTATACTGAAAGGCGCATTAAAATCGGACCATAAACAAGAAAACTAGAAGCGTTACAATATTGATAATTGAATGCAATATCAACCCATAGGTGCAAGCGAGATAGAAACACACAAGCACATGTTCGAACGTTTTCGCTGCCTGTGTGTCGGCAGCGCTGCCCGCGGTCGCTGGCTGCGCCGAATACACACATACATACATACATATTTGCATCATATACCTATTGCCAAACGTATGTGTATTCGAATACAAACAAACAGATGAATGTTTGAATATGCTTAGATTGTTTTTGTTTCAACGTGTTTTAATGCAAGTAATTCACATTGTAATATCTCGATACCGATTTTAATAATTTAATCGGGACAAATGCAGAGAGTATTATACGGTCGGGCGCGCTCGACTGTACTTTTCTTTCTTGTTCGTTCCGCTTCGTTCATCTTATTCGTCTGAACAAGTTCTGGTCTGTAGAGTTGCCAGACTCTCACATATATATATATATATATATATATATATATATATAAATATTTTCTAACAAAGGTGAATATTATTAATTTCTCCTTGTATGTATCTTTTAATCTACATACAACATTTGCTAAGATCTTTTCTTTGGTTTGTGTTTTTATATTCAAACCCATTGCCGGTTGTTATCAGTAGTTATTTGTAACGTAACAGAACATGCAAAAGCAAAACCAACAACAATTACAACTAACCCGTGGCCTTGGCTTGATCAGCTGCTAGAAGCATGCACAAAGTAAAAGAGTGAAATGAGACAATAATAAAACGCTAGGCTTATCGCTATCGTGCGTACACTTATGAACATAAATATAGACGCACCCTAAGAGAAACAAAATGAAATGGTAACAAAAACATTTCAATTTATAAATAATTGATTAGTTTTTTTTTTACACATACACACAAACAAGCACACCTATATATGATTAATCGTGGAATTAAAATAAGACCAACATATATATACCCATACAAATTGCAAGCTATGTAAGAGTAGATATCAAGTTATGTTAAGTAATTATTACAGTAATGGTTAATCTATTAGTACAAACCTGAAGCCTGAACATTCTGGTTATGTTTTTTTTTTTTTTTTTTAAATTACATTAGGACATGAAGTATAATGCTGGAAAATGTACCTAATTATAACGTTTAAAATGACTTGCAAATTTTTTTTAATTTTGGTTTCTAGACGACGTGTTGTTTGAAGTAAAGTTTGAGTAACGATCTATTGTTAGGGAATCTTTGCAAACTTTTAACCTTAAATATTATGGTCGGGAAGGGTGAAGAACGCCAATGTCGATTATCAGCTTAGACCTCGCTTCTTTTCAGTATACGTTGGTGCGACTTATGACAGTTTTGTTTTGTTTTTTTTATTATTCAGTTGAGTTAACATAATGTGAATTAGTTTCCGATAGGAATCCTAAAATTTTAAATTTTATAGCAGAGCTAATGGGTAATGGCAACCAACCACCCCATCCCGAACTGAGCTAAGGGTACCAGAGGATTCCACTGCCTGTCTCTCAATAGCCCGAAAGCCAAGAATTATCATTTCCGTATTGACTTCTTGCTCGCTAAGTTGCTACGATTGTTTTTCTCGCAGAAAGTCCAAATTGTATAATATGAACTTTCGTATATCTAACATTTTTGGCGACTCCATGCGAGGCAAGAGCAACACGGTTGCCACATAAAACATTTGTCAAATTGCTTTCGTATGCGAACACTACAAATGGTATTGTTCAACAACAGAGTTGCGTATCTTTTGCCCCTAGCAAACTCTGCCGTACATATCAAATATATTACTTACACAACTATTCCGACAATTACGATATCTTACTAGGTAGAGAATATCTAGAGTCTTGTGAAACTAAAATCGACTACAAACAAAAAACAGTTATTCTTAACGATCATCTATTTTCATTGAGAAATGACCGTGAGAATTCTGTCAAGGACAAGACCGCATTTCAATGCCTTGATCCGCACCAAACAAGTGACATAGCAGTAAATTTCGCTATTCACAATGAATTAAATGAAACAAATCAATTTCGATTAGAACATCTAAACGATGAAGAAAAATTCAAACTGACCAAAATTCTTTTCGAGTTTAGTGTCATTCAGTAAAAAGAAAGTGAAAATTACCACAATCGACTTAGCGAAAGGATTTCATCAGATACAAATGGACCCACAAAGTATACCAAAAACATGTTTTTCAACTAAAAATGGACATTACGAATACACTCAAATGATTTTTGGATTGAAAAACGCCCCAGCAACATTACAACGTTGTATGAGAAGATCTAATTTACAAAGATTGTTTAGTATACATGGATGATATAATAGTGTATTCCACTTCATTGGAAGAACATTTATTATCATTAAAAAGGGTATTTACAAAACTGCGCGAAGCCAATCTAAAATTGCAATTAGATAAATGCGAATTTATGAAAAATAAAACTGAATTCCTAGGACACAATAATGACAGAAGGAATAAAACCAAACCCAACAAAAATCTCTGATATACAACATTTTCCAATACCAACAAGTAAGAAAGGCTACAGTCGATCGAGCCGACTGTAAAAGACTCCGTACTCCCATGGTAGTGCGCAATTGTATTCAATTTGAATTCAAATTTTTGAATGAAATTTAAAAATTTTAATTTTATATGTACATTTAGAATTAAAATTAAAAAAAAATAAATTAAAAAATCGCATTGCCGCAACTCTATAAGTTGCACCACGCGCCACTTTCAAGAATTCTCCAATAATCAGCAATTACATATTATTCATACAAACACACATTCGTTTGAAATTATATGTATGCATATACGGATGTATGCATGTATGTATGTGTGTAGTCGGCGCGTCCAGCATCTGACGGCAGCGCTGTCGCCACACAAGCATCGAGAACGTTCGAACATGTGTTTGTATGTTTCTGTCTCGCTCTCGAGCGTAAGTGATATTGCAGTTAAATAACAAACTTCCTAACGCAGTGCTCTTTTGTTAAAGGTAGTATTTTGATGCCACTTTCAGAATAGTTTGATTTTATATGTCTCTATACGAATGTTGAATTGAAGTACTCTACTATATTACAGTACTCTACTATAAGAATAAATGCCTTATAAACGGCATTAAAGCGCAATAGTTTGCTTAACTTTTATGAGAAAAGGGGGCGTGGCATGCCAAAATTTTTAATGGCATTGCATTAATGCTGTCTCTAGCAAACCTACACAGATTTCTATATCTATATATACTTTATGGGGTCGGCCACGCCTCCTTCTGCCTGTTAGGCACATTTCGCTTCTGACAAACCTAATAGACCCCACTACTCTTTTTTAGAGTACGGGATCTAAAAACTACACCAAGCATGTTTCTGCTATCCGAAAGGGAAGGAAGGTTAATCAATAAAACTCTACTACGACACGAAGGTAATCTAATATTAGTATTCCAGCTAAGGCCCCTAAGGGCAAACAGAAGAAATTGTTTTTGTACAGATTCTAATCTATACAGATGAATCAAGTATTGGGGAGACCATACACACGATCCATATTCAAGAATAGGGCGTACAAGTGAAGTATAAAGAGATTTTGTTAGGTAGGGATCGTCGAATTCCTGAGACCACTGCTTTATGAAACCCAAGACACCGAATGCTCGATTAGCAACAGAAGAGATGTGCTTATCAAACTTCAGTTTTGGATCGAAAAGGATACCCAAATCATTAACTGACTCTATTCTCTGAAGAGGCTTGCCGTCAAGAAAGTATATTATAGGTTGGTATTCGCCTACTATAGGACATTAGGTTACATTTACTAAAATTGAGATGTAGTAAGTTAAATATACACCAGGCTTGAAGTGTGTCGAGATCGCTTTGTAGACCGTGACTAAGGCAAGAGTCAGTTCGTGACAAACAAAGTTTAACATCATTGGCATACATCAGAATCCGTGATCTAGAAATCGCTGAAGGCAAATCATTAATGAATAGTGGAAAAAGTAAAGGTCCAAGATGGCTTCCTTGACGAACCCCGAGGTAACACGCACGGGCTTGGATAACGTGCCATTAAAATTAGCTTTTTGAGTTCTAGAACATAAATAGTTCGCAATCACTTTTAAAAAACAGTATTTAAGGAGGCACAAAATTCTTTTTTTTTCATCTTTTGAAAAATGCTGTCAAATTTTACCTAGAATCTTTTAAATGTTGGTACTATCTAAGTTATAGTGTCGCCATCTATAGGACAGACCGGCGATTTTTCAGCCGACCTGTTATATAGATACTGCCCAAATTTGATCCAAATCGGACTACTATATCGTATAGCTCCCACAGGAACGATCGGTCAAAAATATGCTCTAAACATGAATTTGTGTGAAAATTTTTTGTGTTGCCAAGCTATCTTATTTATAAACTAATCTATTGCACTAATATTAATATCATACCAAAGTGTTAGTAACATATTGAAACTGAGTAACGGGTATCCTAAAGTCGCGAAGCGACTATAGCATTCTTTCTTGTTTTTTTTTTGAAAAGGTTTCAAATGTGTATTTTCATTTAAATTTACGAGCGTAACGGGCACAATGTCAATAGCCGCACGTAGGAGTTTTGGCAGCTAGGATAATCAATTTTGGTACGAAGGTTCCAAGCGACAGCATAAATGCATTGTCTTTTAAAGTTTTGGCCTGCCACGCAAACTTTTCCCAAAATTGGTAAAAATAATTGTTAAACTTTAATGTCATTTTTAAGGCATTTATTTTTATCGAACAGTATTGTAATTAATAATTCGTGAGCGCTGGCCGCGGACGCTGCTCGCGCCGAATACTCACATACATACATATATGCATCATATATTGTCAAACGTATGTGTATTCGCATACAAACAAACAGATGTATGTTTGATTTTGATTGTTTTTTTTCAACGTGTTAAAAACGAACAAAGTTAACGGTGGGCAGCAGGCAGGCAAGGAGTGCTTAAAAGTAGCAGTGGATCGCGATTTGGCGAAAAGTGACCAATATTACTTTTTTTGTTTTTATGGGATAAAAAGTAGAGACAAGGGTTGGCGAAAAGTGGATTTTTTTTCGTTAATAAAGTCAACAGAGGGCCGCCCAGCGACGACTCGCTGAGATCAACGGCGGCGCTCCCCGTTTGGATCTAGCGTCCGCCCTTTCCTTAGATTTAGAGAAAACGTGTCACAAAACAAATATAGGGAGTGGTGTCGTGCGAAATATATCAAACAAGAAAAAAATCAAATATATAAATGTAATGTAAATGTGATACGCGGTGATGGAAAAGCCGAATGACTGTGGTCCACGTGGAAGAGGGGAGTATTTTTTATTTTTTAGCAGATGGCTAACTATCGATTGTTTGAGAGTGTGCGTGCGTCTTGCATTGTCTGTGTACATTTTTTCCGTGTTTGCTTATCATGCTAAATCTTAGATTATATTTTGCCAGTACCTTTAACTAGAAGAGGCAGTGCACGACTGTATGTAAACATTAATAACTGGTATTTTACAGGTAAAAACAGGAAACTATAAGAATAGGTAAGTATTACATAAGACACAAAAGACACAAAAATATCAACTATCATAAAAAACATATAAGTGGCTAATTGAGTCTTATGTAAATTCTATAATCTGCATCTTCTTCTTTTCATTTATTTCTTTTCAGGTATTTGCAATAGATAAGTAAATGGTCCATTCTAGTCTACTTATTATACCTTTGCAGAGGGTATATTGTTTTTGTCACGAAGTTTGTAACGCATTGAAGGAGGCGTTTCCGACCACATAAAGTATATATATTCTTGATCAGCATCAACAGCCGAGACGATATAGCCATGTCCGTCTGTCCGTCTGTTTCTATGCAAACTAGTCTCTCAGTTTTAAAGCTATCTCGATGAAATTTGGTACAGACCTGTATTCTCTCTGCACGCAGTTCATATGTTAAAATCGGCCAGATCGGACCACTATATCATATAGCTCTAATAGGAACAATCGGTTAAAAATGCTTAGTATGAACATTTTCGGTGTCTATTGACCGATTTCAAATTCACGCAGGATATGTTTCTTATTGTGCCCCATCTGTTGACCAAATTTCATCCAAATTGGACTACTATGTCATATAGCTCCCATAGGAACAATCGGTTGAAAATTGTTAGTATGAACATTTTCGGTGTCTATTGACCGCTTTCAACGAAATTCACGCAGGATGTATTTCTCATTGTGTCCCATCTGTTGACCAAATTTCATCCAAAGCGGACTACTATATCGTATAGCTCCCATAGGAAAGATCGGTTGAAAATACGCTCTAAACATGAATTTGTATGAAAATGGTCTATTTGCGAAGCAATCTTATCCATAACCAATGCTAATAACATATTGAAACTAAGTAACTAAGTCGCGAGGCGACTATAGCATTGTTTCTTGTTTTTTTTTAACAATTTTAAATTTTAATTTAAAAAAATAATTTTTTTTAATTTTTATTTTAAAATATGAATTAGTTTGCTGCTTTTTCTATGTTTGTGTGTATTTTTGTATGCGCACGACTATGATTACGGGGTCTTATACAGTTGGCACGCTCGACTGTATCCTTTCTTACTTGTTTCATTTTCATTTAAATTTCAAACAGGAACCATCAAAAAAAAAATGTGGAGAATTCTGACAAGGAGGTTGTTTTGCCCCTACAAAAATCTTCAAAGTGCATTCAACCAGATTTGCACAGTGTGTTTTCAAAAGCACAAAGTTTTTCAGCAGGCGGTTGCAAGCATCAAGCAATCACTAATTCCATTGTTGAAATGGTTGTAATGGACAATTTGCCATTTTCGTTTTTGGAGGGTATTTATAAATTTTATTTTGTTTTGTGGAATTATTAATTTTATATTCTTTACCAGGCAAATGATTCCTCAAGATGATGAAGCAACACTTTCCTGTTCCTTTGCATGTTCGAAACACAATTAAAGCGCACATGGGTAAATTTTTTTGAAGAGCAATTTCAAAAATTTAAGACCAGTATGAATAATGCGCCTCACATCTGCTTGACTACGGACATTTCGACGGACATTTAAATGAACAGCATGATCGGTATAACTGTTCATGGATTGATTAACGGCCAACGATATTTTGGAGTTATTGGCTGCACATTTTTCAGATGTGCTGCAGGATTCACTAGCAAAAGTATTAATTCCCAGAACCAATGTCATCGCAGTGGTAACGGACAATGGCTCTAACATCGCTATTTGCGACACATTTGGGAAACGTCACTACATTCCATGTTTTGCACATACGCTTAATTTGGTTTGTGCTATTTTATTGTCGGTTCCAGAAGTCTGCAGTATTATAACCAAAAGCAGCGACATCGTGACGTGGTTTAAGCGTCATGTCAAAGCGAATGAAAGTCTTATGCAATTGCAAGCAGCGGCTGGTATTTCTGAAGAAAAAATGCTAAAGATGGTGCTTGATGTCAAAACGCGATGGAACTCTAATTAGATCGCTTTATAAAGTTGACTTCTTACATTAGCCAAATTCTAATTACCTTTTCAGACGCACCTCCAATGATCACAACCAAAAATAGGGAGGAAGTTGTTGAATTTATTACATTGCTAAGGCCATTGGAAGCGATGACAACACACATAAGTTTGGAAAGGTAAGCCACCCTTAGTCAAATAATCCTCCTTGTTCATTGTGGTCGCCAACAAGTGCTCCCTTACCTGTAGCTACCGTGATGCGGCACATCAGAAAGGAGATGGCAGAGAATCCCAGTCCAGATGACAGGAGTGGGAGCTACAGCGAACCGTCGTTGACAGAAGAAATCGAATTTGATTTATGGGCTCCAAATAAAACTCATAAAGCTCATAAAAGAAAAAGAAAGGTCACCGACACAACACAGCCACAAGATGAGCTTACTTATTAAATAAATACTCTAGTTCTTGAACATAAACAAGATGTGGTAATCGCCTAGGAGGAGATGAAGGCAGTGTATCCCAAATTATATACACTGTCTCAAAAATATTGCTTTTTGGTTGCAAAGTCTGTAACGTCAGAGAACAAAAAGCGGGTGCAACAGAAACCGGCTCACTACAAGCCGCTTATCAAAACTGTTATTTCTAAGCTCTGTTTCGAATAAATAATTACCTTTTGAATTAACCGAAAAAAACAATTAATCAATTATTTGGTGTCTATTAATTGAAATTATTAATTTCTTGTTAAAAAAATCATATGATTAATTAACCAATTAATTTTTTTTTTTTGGCACCCCTAAATGGGGACAGTTTTGATGATGGGACTGGCCAACTGTTAAGTTAACAGTGATCTGTTCAGGCAGAGTGTTGTAAAATTTCGATAGTTAGCAGATGGCTAACTATCGATTGTTTGAGAGTGTGCGTGCGTCTTGCATTGTCTGTGTACATTTTTTCCGTGTTTGCTTATCATGCTAAATCTTAGATTATATTTTGCCAGTACCTTTAACTTGAAGAGGCAGTGCACGACTGTATGTAAACATTAATAACTGGTATTTTACAGGTAAAACAGGAAACTATAACAACAGGTAAGTATTACATAAGACACAAAAGACACAAAAATATCAACAATCATAAAAAACATATAAGTGGCTAATTGAATCTTATGTAAATACTATAATCTGCATCTTCTTCTTTTCATTTCTTTCTTTTTAGGTATTTGCAATAGATAAGTAAATGGTCCATTTTAGTCTACTTATTATACCCTTGCAGAGGGTATATTGTTTTTGTCACGAAGTTTGTAACGCATTGAAGGAGGCGTTTCCGAACAAAAAAAGTATATATATTCTTGATCAGCATTAACAGCCGAGTCGATATAGCCATATCCGTCTGTCCGTCTGTTTCTATGCAAACTAGTCTCTCAGTTTTAAAGCTATCTCGATGAAATTTGGTACAGACCTGTATTCTCTCTGCACGCAGTTCATATGTTAAAATCGGGCAGATCGGACCACTATATCATATAGCTCCATTAGGAACAATCGGTTGAAAATGGTTAGTATGAACATTTTCGGTGTCAATTGAACGATTTCAACGAAATTCACGCAGGATGTATTTCTTATTGTGTCTCATCTGTTAACCAAATTTCATCCAAATCGCACTACTATATCATATAGCTCCCATAGGAACAATCGGTTAAAAATGCTTAGTATGAACATTTTCGGTGTCTATTGACCGATTTCAAATTCACGCAGGATGTGTTTCTTATTGTGTCCCATCTGTTGACCAAATTTCATCCAAATTGGACTACTATGTCATATAGCTCCCATAGGAACAATCGGTTGAAAATTGTTAGTATGAACATTTTCGGTGTCTATTGACCGCTTTCAACGAAATTCACGCAGGATGTATTTCTCATTGTGTCCCATCTGTTGACCAAATTTCATCCAAAGCGGACTACTATATCGTATAGCTCCCATAGGAAAGATCGGTTGAAAATACGCTCTAAACATGAATTTGTATGAAAATGGTCTATTTGCGAAGCAATCTTATCCATAACCAATGCTAATAACATATTGAAACTAAGTAACTAAGTCGCGAGGCGACTATAGCATTGTTTCTTGTTTTTTTTTAACAATTTTAAATTTTAATTTAAAAAAATAATTTTTTTTAATTTTTATTTTAAAATATGAATTAGTTTGCTGCTTTTTCTATGTTTGTGTGTATTTTTGTATGCGCACGACTATGATTACGGGGTCTTATACAGTTGGCACGCTCGACTGTATCCTTTCTTACTTGTTTCATTTTCATTTAAATTTCAAACAGGAACCATCAAAAAAAAAAATGTGGAGAATTCTGACAAGGAGGTTGTTTTGCCCCTACAAAAATCTTCAAAGTGCATTCAACCAGATTTGCACAGTGTGTTTTCAAAAGCACAAAGTTTTTCAGCAGGCGGTTGCAAGCATCAAGCAATCACTAATTCCATTGTTGAAATGGTTGTAATGGACAATTTGCCATTTTCGTTTTTGGAGGGTATTTATAAATTTTATTTTGTTTTGTGGAATTATTAATTTTATATTCTTTACCAGGCAAATGATTCCTCAAGATGATGAAGCAACACTTTCCTGTTCCTTTGCATGTTCGAAACACAATTAAAGCGCACATGGGTAAATTTTTTGAAGAGCAATTTCAAAAATTTAAGACCAGTATGAATAATGCGCCTCACATCTGCTTGACTACGGACATTTCGACGGACATTTAAATGAACAGCATGATCGGTATAACTGTTCATGGATTGATTAACGGCCAACGATATTTTGGAGTTATTGGCTGCACATTTTTCAGATGTGCTGCAGGATTCACTAGCAAAAGTATTAATTCCCAGAACCAATGTCATCGCAGTGGTAACGGACAATGGCTCTAACATCGCTATTTGCGACACATTTGGGAAACGTCACTACATTCCATGTTTTGCACATACGCTTAATTTGGTTTGTGCTATTTTATTGTCGGTTCCAGAAGTCTGCAGTATTATAACCAAAAGCAGCGACATCGTGACGTGGTTTAAGCGTCATGTCAAAGCGAATGAAAGTCTTATGCAATTGCAAGCAGCGGCTGGTATTTCTGAAGAAAAAATGCTAAAGATGGTGCTTGATGTCAAAACGCGATGGAACTCTAATTAGATCGCTTTATAAAGTTGACTTCTTACATTAGCCAAATTCTAATTACCTTTTCAGACGCACCTCCAATGATCACAACCAAAAATAGGGAGGAAGTTGTTGAATTTATTACATTGCTAAGGCCATTGGAAGCGATGACAACACACATAAGTTTGGAAAGGTACGCCACCCTTAGTCAAATAATCCTCCTTGTTCATTGTGGTCGCCAACAAGTGCTCCCTTACCTGTAGCTACCGTGATGCGGCACATCAGAAAGGAGATGGCAGAGAATCCCAGTCCAGATGACAGGAGTGGGAGCTACAGCGAACCGTCGTTGACAGAAGAAATCGAATTTGATTTATGGGCTCCAAATAAAACTCATAAAGCTCATAAAAGAAAAAGAAAGGTCACCGACACAACACAGCCACAAGATGAGCTTACTTATTAAATAAATACTCTAGTTCTTGAACATAAACAAGATGTGGTAATCGCCTAGGAGGAGATGAAGGCAGTGTATCCCAAATTATATACACTGTCTCAAAAATATTGCTTTTTGGTTGCAAAGTCTGTAACGTCAGAGAACAAAAAGCGGGTGCAACAGAAACCGGCTCACTACAAGCCGCTTATCAAAACTGTTATTTCTAAGCTCTGTTTCGAATAAATAATTACCTTTTTGAATTAACCGAAAAAAACAATTAATCAATTATTTGGTGTCTATTAATTGAAATTATTAATTTCTTGTTAAAAAAATCATATGATTAATTAACCAATTAATTTTTTTTTTTTTGGCACCCCTAAATGGGGACAGTTTTGATGATGGGACTGGCCAACTGTTAAGTTAACAGTGATCTGTTCAGGCAGAGTGTTGTAAAATTTCGATAGTTAGCAGATGGCTAACTATCGATTGTTTGAGAGTGTGCGTGCGTCTTGCATTGTCTGTGTACATTTTTTTCCGTGTTTGCTTATCATGCTAAATCTTAGATTATATTTTGCCAGTACCTTTAACTTGAAGAGGCAGTGCACGACTGTATGTAAACATTAATAACTGGTATTTTACAGGTAAAACAGGAAACTATAACAACAGGTAAGTATTACATAAGACACAAAAGACACAAAAATATCAACAATCATAAAAAACATATAAGTGGCTAATTGAATCTTATGTAAATACTATAATCTGCATCTTCTTCTTTTCATTTCTTTCTTTTTAGGTATTTGCAATAGATAAGTAAATGGTCCATTTTAGTCTACTTATTATACCCTTGCAGAGGGTATATTGTTTTTGTCACGAAGTTTGTAACGCATTGAAGGAGGCGTTTCCGAACAAAAAAAGTATATATATTCTTGATCAGCATTAACAGCCGAGTCGATATAGCCATATCCGTCTGTCCGTCTGTTTCTATGCAAACTAGTCTCTCAGTTTTAAAGCTATCTCGATGAAATTTGGTACAGACCTGTATTCTCTCTGCACGCAGTTCATATGTTAAAATCGGGCAGATCGGACCACTATATCATATAGCTCCATTAGGAACAATCGGTTGAAAATGGTTAGTATGAACATTTTCGGTGTCAATTGAACGATTTCAACGAAATTCACGCAGGATGTATTTCTTATTGTGTCTCATCTGTTAACCAAATTTCATCCAAATCGCACTACTATATCATATAGCTCCCATAGGAACAATCGGTTAAAAATGCTTAGTATGAACATTTTCGGTGTCTATTGACCGATTTCAAATTCACGCAGGATGTGTTTCTTATTGTGTCCCATCTGTTGACCAAATTTCATCCAAATTGGACTACTATGTCATATAGCTCCCATAGGAACAATCGGTTGAAAATTGTTAGTATGAACATTTTCGGTGTCTATTGACCGCTTTCAACGAAATTCACGCAGGATGTATTTCTCATTGTGTCCCATCTGTTGACCAAATTTCATCCAAAGCGGACTACTATATCGTATAGCTCCCATAGGAAAGATCGGTTGAAAATACGCTCTAAACATGAATTTGTATGAAAATGGTCTATTTGCGAAGCAATCTTATCCATAACCAATGCTAATAACATATTGAAACTAAGTAACTAAGTCGCGAGGCGACTATAGCATTGTTTCTTGTTTTTTTTTAACAATTTTAAATTTTAATTTAAAAAAATAATTTTTTTTTAATTTTTATTTTAAAATATGAATTAGTTTGCTGCTTTTTCTATGTTTGTGTGTATTTTTGTATGCGCACGACTATGATTACGGGGTCTTATACAGTTGGCACGCTCGACTGTATCCTTTCTTACTTGTTTCATTTTCATTTAAATTTCAAACAGGAACCATCAAAAAAAAAATGTGGAGAATTCTGACAAGGAGGTTGTTTTGCCCCTACAAAAATCTTCAAAGTGCATTCAACCAGATTTGCACAGTGTGTTTTCAAAAGCACAAAGTTTTTCAGCAGGCGGTTGCAAGCATCAAGCAATCACTAATTCCATTGTTGAAATGGTTGTAATGGACAATTTGCCATTTTCGTTTTTGGAGGGTATTTATAAATTTTATTTTGTTTTGTGGAATTATTAATTTTATATTCTTTACCAGGCAAATGATTCCTCAAGATGATGAAGCAACACTTTCCTGTTCCTTTGCATGTTCGAAACACAATTAAAGCGCACATGGGTAAATTTTTTGAAGAGCAATTTCAAAAATTTAAGACCAGTATGAATAATGCGCCTCACATCTGCTTGACTACGGACATTTCGACGGACATTTAAATGAACAGCATGATCGGTATAACTGTTCATGGATTGATTAACGGCCAACGATATTTTGGAGTTATTGGCTGCACATTTTTCAGATGTGCTGCAGGATTCACTAGCAAAAGTATTAATTCCCAGAACCAATGTCATCGCAGTGGTAACGGACAATGGCTCTAACATCGCTATTTGCGACACATTTGGGAAACGTCACTACATTCCATGTTTTGCACATACGCTTAATTTGGTTTGTGCTATTTTATTGTCGGTTCCAGAAGTCTGCAGTATTATAACCAAAAGCAGCGACATCGTGACGTGGTTTAAGCGTCATGTCAAAGCGAATGAAAGTCTTATGCAATTGCAAGCAGCGGCTGGTATTTCTGAAGAAAAAATGCTAAAGATGGTGCTTGATGTCAAAACGCGATGGAACTCTAATTAGATCGCTTTATAAAGTTGACTTCTTACATTAGCCAAATTCTAATTACCTTTTCAGACGCACCTCCAATGATCACAACCAAAAATAGGGAGGAAGTTGTTGAATTTATTACATTGCTAAGGCCATTGGAAGCGATGACAACACACATAAGTTTGGAAAGGTACGCCACCCTTAGTCAAATAATCCTCCTTGTTCATTGTGGTCGCCAACAAGTGCTCCCTTACCTGTAGCTACCGTGATGCGGCACATCAGAAAGGAGATGGCAGAGAATCCCAGTCCAGATGACAGGAGTGGGAGCTACAGCGAACCGTCGTTGACAGAAGAAATCGAATTTGATTTATGGGCTCCAAATAAAACTCATAAAGCTCATAAAAGAAAAAGAAAGGTCACCGACACAACACAGCCACAAGATGAGCTTACTTATTAAATAAATACTCTAGTTCTTGAACATAAACAAGATGTGGTAATCGCCTAGGAGGAGATGAAGGCAGTGTATCCCAAATTATATACACTGTCTCAAAAATATTGCTTTTTGGTTGCAAAGTCTGTAACGTCAGAGAACAAAAAGCGGGTGCAACAGAAACCGGCTCACTACAAGCCGCTTATCAAAACTGTTATTTCTAAGCTCTGTTTCGAATAAATAATTACCTTTTTGAATTAACCGAAAAAAACAATTAATCAATTATTTGGTGTCTATTAATTGAAATTATTAATTTCTTGTTAAAAAAATCATATGATTAATTAACCAATTAATTTTTTTTTTTTTGGCACCCCTAAATGGGGACAGTTTTGATGATGGGACTGGCCAACTGTTAAGTTAACAGTGATCTGTTCAGGCAGAGTGTTGTAAAATTTCGATAGTTAGCAGATGGCTAACTATCGATTGTTTGAGAGTGTGCGTGCGTCTTGCATTGTCTGTGTACATTTTTTCCGTGTTTGCTTATCATGCTAAATCTTAGATTATATTTTGCCAGTACCTTTAACTTGAAGAGGCAGTGCACGACTGTATGTAAACATTAATAACTGGTATTTTACAGGTAAAACAGGAAACTATAACAACAGGTAAGTATTACATAAGACACAAAAGACACAAAAATATCAACAATCATAAAAAACATATAAGTGGCTAATTGAATCTTATGTAAATACTATAATCTGCATCTTCTTCTTTTCATTTCTTTCTTTTTAGGTATTTGCAATAGATAAGTAAATGGTCCATTTTAGTCTACTTATTATACCCTTGCAGAGGGTATATTGTTTTTGTCACGAAGTTTGTAACGCATTGAAGGAGGCGTTTCCGAACAAAAAAAGTATATATATTCTTGATCAGCATTAACAGCCGAGTCGATATAGCCATATCCGTCTGTCCGTCTGTTTCTATGCAAACTAGTCTCTCAGTTTTAAAGCTATCTCGATGAAATTTGGTACAGACCTGTATTCTCTCTGCACGCAGTTCATATGTTAAAATCGGGCAGATCGGACCACTATATCATATAGCTCCATTAGGAACAATCGGTTGAAAATGGTTAGTATGAACATTTTCGGTGTCAATTGAACGATTTCAACGAAATTCACGCAGGATGTATTTCTTATTGTGTCTCATCTGTTAACCAAATTTCATCCAAATCGCACTACTATATCATATAGCTCCCATAGGAACAATCGGTTAAAAATGCTTAGTATGAACATTTTCGGTGTCTATTGACCGATTTCAAATTCACGCAGGATGTGTTTCTTATTGTGTCCCATCTGTTGACCAAATTTCAAATCGGACTACTATATCATATAACTAGCAAAGAAACCACTCAGCAGCGTTGAGTTTAGGCATGGGGAGAGAACACCAAGATCTTCAACTAACATTATGCGTTTTAAGGGTACATTGTCAATATAGTAATTGGCTAAGCAATTAGAGAAATTAAGGTACAAGTGATTAGTTATGCACCAGTTGTGCATTGTGTTTCAATCATCTTGTAATAACGCATGATCCGAAGGGTTATCGGACTCATCCATTTCCTTACTTTGCATTCGGTCAATGTAAATATCTAGATTACCTGCTTTAATTTCTACATCTGATAACCATATATGTGGGGTCGGATCTGGCAACTCCAGATAGATCTCAGCTTTTGAGTATCGATATAAACGACGACGACGATAACGACGAAACAGATATAAGAAGAGTATCGATATAAACGACGACGACGATAACGACGAAACAGATGCACGAAGAGTATCGATATGAAAGACGATGACGATTACGATGAAAAGAGATACACGACGCGTATCAAGATGAACGACGGAAAAAGAGGAGACACACGACGATTACGACGAGATCGAGAGTGAAAAATAAGAATCTGAGGAAGAACGACGTATATGACGAGCAACGTGTAACGACGACGACGACGACGCTAATAATTAAAGTTCCGATTTGACTTAATTTCAATTCACCAAAATATTATAATACAAGCTATATAATCATAATAATAAAAGTAGTGTTTAATATAAAAAACCCTACAAACATGGGGGGCTCAACCTAACAAATAACATACAACCGGGAAGGCTCAACAAAAATAAGACAAAGAAGTGAACAAACGGTTCAGTTGAAACAACAAAAACGACGATTAAAAAATTTAAAAAAGGTAAAAAGCTGCAACGACGACACAATGACAAGCTTGCAAAACTTCGAGAACATTCTAGACGCCATAAAAAGAGGAAAACGAGCGAACATTGAGTTGCTGCACAAATTTGTTTTCCAGTCAGCAGGTGACCGGAACAATCGAAAACGTTTGCGCGAGTTTCAAGGCTTCAATTTCACCGAAAGAGATGAGGAATGGCGTGACAAAATTTCGTATGTGGCTGAAAATTTGTCCGACAGTGATCTTGCTGTAATTTGCAACATACTGGGGCTACAACATAATACGGCGAATTTGACGACGCATATATTGCGCAATCTGATGAAATCCAATTTGCTTGTAGACACCCAAAACGAAGGCGAAGAAGAAGAAGACGAAAGCGAAGAAGAAAACGATGAAGATGAACGAAGCGTACATGAAATCAACGAAGACAGAGATGCAAATAGACGCAACAATGAGGAAATAAATTATGGTACGGTGAAAAACACAAACACGCCGACAGCAAAATTCGCACTGAATTTTAGAGATGTGGAAGATACAATACGACCATTTTGCGGCGATGACACCGTAACAGTTGAAGTATGGATAGACGATTTTGAAGAAATGGCAACGATAATGTCATGGGATGAGCTGCAGAAGTTTATATTTGCCAAAAGATCGCTGAAGGGCTTAGCTAAAATGTTCATTATGAGCGAACGCGGAATCAAAAACTGGAGTATGCTCAAAAAGGCGCTACTAGAAGAGTTTGAGACAAAAGTGAACAGTGCTCAAGTACACAAGCTTCTGGCAGAATCGAAGAAAACGAAAGACGAGAATGTTCTAGAATACCTTCTGAAAATGAAAGAGATAGCTTGGCGAGGCAATGTGGAGAGCAACGCTTTGATGCAGTACGTGATTGATGGCATTAACGATCTAAGTGTGAACAAAGCTATGTTGTACAATGCCAAAGACATGAAAGAGTTTAAAGAGAAACTAAAGAGCTATGAAAAGATGAATGTCAGGATCGAAAAAGAGAAGTATACTGGAGAAAAATTTAAACGCACACAGAACACACGAGAAACGCCGAAGAACAATGATGTCAAATGTTTCAATTGCGGGGCGAAAGGTCACACGTCAAGTTACTGCACCGACAAGGCCAAAGGAAGGAAATGTTTCAAATGTAATGAGTTTGGACATATCTCGAAGGAGTGTAATAAGAACAAATCTACAGACGCTGAAAAAGTGGCACCCATTCGCCAAATCACCAATAAGATGTCCATGAGCAAAGAGGTACGCATTGACGACGAAGAATTTATTTCTCTGATTGACACTGGAAGCAAATACAACATTATCAACGAGTCGGCGTATTCAAAGCTGAAAAAGAAGCAGATAAGTCCAGTAAACGTGTATCTCGTCGGATTTGGAAACCAAAACAGAGTTAAGCCATTGGGATCGATCGAACAAACTATACTCGTAGATGACCTTATGTTTGTTACCAACTTCTTGGTTGTATCACCGACGTTCCTGGATGTTGAAATGATTCTGGGAGAAGAGTTCTGTAAGCAAGCTGAAATAAACATAAATCGAGATGGTATCACCATCAAGAAACACGACGCTACTGAAATGGAGGCAGAAATTACTTCGATAATGAATATCACCGCCTCAAACACGTGCGAGATCGACCCAAATATTGATGACACAGCCAGTGATGACTCTAAAAGAGAGGTACGTGAACTTATTGTAAACTACAATCCAGCAAATACGAAGACGACGAACGTGAAAATGCGAATTTGCGTAAAAGACGACACCCCGATCTTTTCACGTCCACGACGCATTGCATACAACGAACGCTGCATTGTCGACGGTCAAGTGGAGCAGTGGCTAACAGATGGCATAGTAGAGCAGTCAGAGTCGGAGTACAGCAGCCCAGTGGTCCTGGTGAAGAAACGAGATGGCACGCCAAGACTTTGTATCGACTACAGACGAATTAACAAGGTGATTATGCGAGATCATTTTCCATTACCGTTAATCGAGGAGCAACTTGACAAACTGGTCAATGCAAGAGTCTACAGCACGATTGATTTAAAGAATGGATTCTTTCATGTGGATGTCGAGGAGCAAAGCAGAAAATATACGTCGTTTGTGACACACAACGGCCAATATCAATTTCGCAAGGTACCTTTTGGACTGGCAAACTCCCCGAGCGTATTCCAACGACACATCAATGCCATATTCAGAGAGATGACACGGAGAAACATCGCTATACCGTACGTTGATGACATCATTATTCCTGGAAAAGACGAAGATGAGGCGTTACGTAATCTGAAGGAAGTGCTGACGCAATGCGAGGACTATGGCCTAGTAATAAACTGGAAGAAATGTAGTTTCCTGATGAAGAAAGTGGAGTTCCTGGGCCATAACATCGAAAACGGGAAAATATCCGTATCAGACGAGAAGACGAAAGCTGTGACGAAATTCCCTCTGCCGACTAACACAAAACAGCTACAAAGTTTCCTAGGATTGGTTGGATATTTCAGAAAATTCATCAAGAACTTTGGACTCATCGCCAAGCCGTTGACGGATCTACTCAAACAAGATGCCAAGTTCTGCTTCAACGAAAATGAGATCGATGCGTTTAAAAAGCTGAAGGCACTAATAACGGAGAAGCCAGTACTGAAAATGTTCAACTTTCAACATCGTACAGAGCTACATACGGATGCTTCAAGTGACGGATTTGGGGCCGTGCTTATACAGATATCACCCGATGACGGACGTCTACATCCAGTGTATTATATGAGCCGAAAGACGACTGATGCCCAAAGGAAATTTACGAGCTACGAACTGGAAATATTAGCTGTTATTGAGGCGTTGCACAAATTCCGAGTGTACTTGTTGGGCACACACTTCAAACTTATAAGCGATTGCAATGCGTTCACCAAGACGATGGAAAAGCGAGAAGTCAGTACCAGAGTTGCACGATGGATCCTTATGCTACAGGAATTCGACTTCGAGGTGATTCACAGATCCGGCACCAGCATTCGCCACGCTGATGCTTTAAGTCGAAATCCAGTTATGACGATCACCGAAGAAAGCGTTCACAGCAAACTAAAGCTTCTGCAGGCACAAGACGACGAGATCAAGGCAATAATAGACGTTCTGGATGACAAACCGTCACACAACAGTTATTACATGAAAGCGGGTCTATTATACAAGCTGGTTGATGACATGGAATTAATTGTTGTCCCTTTATCTTTTCAAAGAGAGATCATCAAAGCAGCACACGAGAGAGGACACTTTTCCGTCAAGAAGACCAAAGAAATCATCGGTAAGGAATACTATATTCCCAAACTTGAGGCGAAGATTGAACGACAGGTTAGATGCTGCATACCATGTATCGTGTCCAATCGCAAGCATGGCAAAAAGGAGGGACTACTACATCCACTGCCGAAAGAAGAGGAACCACTACAAACCCTACACGTCGATTTCTTGGGTCCACTGGAGTCAACCGATAAGAGATACAAACATATTCTGGCTGTCATAGATGGATTCACCAAATTCTGCTGGCTGTACTCGACGAAAACGACATCGACTCACGAAGTTGCATCCAGACTTGGAACACATAGCGACACATTCGGAAACCCAGTTCAGATTATCACGGATAGAGGCTCTGCATTTACATCGGACGAATTCAAGAAGTATTGCGAAAACGAGAACATTTTACACCATGCTGTTATGACTGGATTGCCCAGAGCAAACGGACAAGTAGAGAGGCTAAATTCCATAATAATATCAGTTCTTTCAAAGCTATCTGCGGATGACCCGAGTAAATGGTACAGATACGTTGGAAGGGTACAACAAGCGATAAATTCGACGTTCTGCAGGAGCACTAACAAGACCCCGTTCGAGCTGATGATTGGAACCAAGATGCGGACAAAATCTGATGTTAAATTACACGAGATGATCAATTACGAAATGGTAGAGATGTTTAACGAGAAGCGAGACGACTTACGGAAGCAGGCCAAACGACAAATATTGAACTTGCAAGATGAGAACAGAAAGACGTACAACTTACGACGAAAACACGCTGCACACTACAAGGAAGGCGATCTGGTAGCAGTTAAACGCACTCAATTTGGAGGTGGACTTAAGCTGAAGCCGAAGTATTTGGGTCCATATCGAGTGACCAAAGTTAAGCCAAAGGATACCTACGATGTCACCAAAGACGCACATTTCATGGATGGCCCTATACACACAACCACTTGCGCAGAGTATATGAAGCCCTGGAGCCCAATTGGAGATGACGACGCCGACGCATTCGAGGACGAATGATGGGAAGGATGGCCGAGTTGTGGGGTCGGATCTGGCAACTCCAGATAGATCTCAGCTTTTGAGTATCGATATAAACGACGACGACGATAACGACGAAACAGATATAAGAAGAGTATCGATATAAACGACGACGACGATAACGACGAAACAGATGCACGAAGAGTATCGATATGAAAGACGATGACGATTACGATGAAAAGAGATACACGACGCGTATCAAGATGAACGACGGAAAAAGAGGAGACACACGACGATTACGACGAGATCGAGAGTGAAAAATAAGAATCTGAGGAAGAACGACGTATATGACGAGCAACGTGTAACGACGACGACGACGACGCTAATAATTAAAGTTCCGATTTGACTTAATTTCAATTCACCAAAATATTATAATACAAACTATATAATCATAATAATAAAAGTAGTGTTTAATATAAAAAAACCCTACATATATATACAATCGATTGTTGGCGTTAAAGTTGCTTTTTCGTCATTTGCGCTTTATGTAACTTATTCCAATACTCCTCCAGCATTTCGATTCTATTAAAGAAATATTTACTCACATTGGAAACTTTGCCAAACGTATGGCTAAGTGAGTGAGCCTGTTAAACGTGGGTGATTAGTTGTGCACAACTTGAGCAATGAAATGATCATCTAATAATAGCGTATGGTCTCGGGATCCTTATAAGATAATATTTATTTCACATTGTTGGAGCATAGCATAAGTTAGTTTTAAGAGAACATGGAAGTAGTAGTTAAGAGACAAAAACAATGAATTTGTAGCATAAGATTAAGTGAAGTACGACTCTTATATTAAGCTAGCATGTAAGTTTGATTTGTATTCGGCAGTACAGCGGTCACGAGCGGGCGGTCAGTTGTAATTTTTCGTCTCGCAATAGCCACACACACACACGCTGCCAAGCCTTTCGCCGATTGCTGATAGTGATAGTCCCAGAATTGAGCCCAAGAGTGACTCTTCTGTTGATCAGGTAACAGTGCCCAAACCAGTCAGTGCAAGAGAATATAGAAAGTGCAAGTATAGAAGCTGCACATAACCCATTTGAACGTACGTATATATAAAAGAACTTCTCCATTTGTTGCACAACAGAGACATTGCGTTTCGGCTCTGATATATTTGTGATTTCTTAAAAAGCAATTTGAAGCAAAACACACAAATCGAATCAAGTAAACATACATAAATAAAACAGAACACTAAACTAGTGGAAATATACATATTTATTGTGCACATCAAAATTAGCCGTTCCTCTTTAATTTCACTATTCGCCAATATCTACATATGTTCAGTGGTGGGTTTTTTACCTTTGTTCTTTGCACATAATTTGCGCATAAGTAAAGCGCAGAGCACATTTACATACATTTGGATTTCGGCTGGCGGTAGTTAGCTTGTACTTTGTTAGTGCTTTACTTCGATTCTGCGTTGCTTTGATATTGCTTTACTTTTGTTTTATTTTGTTTGTATCTAGGCGTACGCGTTAGCAAACATACAAACGTACGCTGATAAACGGCAAGCCTTTTAGTTGTTGTTTTTAGATCGCATTATTGTCTGCGCATGCGTATATTGTTACTTTGTGGTTGTTGACAACTGTCGGCGCTTATCTACATACGCTTGCGTTTTGTTTATTTCTGTTATTCGAGAAGTTTAGTTAGCCAGCTGATTATCTTTAATCTTCCGATTTTCTTATAGTATATTGATCGCCAACTGTTGTTAATCAACTGATTATCTTTAATCATTTGATTATCTTCGTCAGCCAACTTTGTTGATCAGCTGATTATTGTTGGATATTGTACACTTACGTGCATTCGAATAGAGTCAAAATTTAATTAGTCAATATGGCACACAAAACAGACCCTAATGACACCGTTCTAGTTGACGGGGAAACTTGCCTTAGTGCTCGTTTAAGTCAATTATTTGTTAAATTGGAAAAAGTAGAGAGCGACATAGAGCGCCAAAGGAGTTCACTCATTAATAAAATGGTGACTCCAAGTAAATTTGAGATTCAGTGCCGGCTAGATATACTAAATTCGTACATTTCCAAAGCTATGGATCAGCACTCAGAGATCGATGGAATAGATCCTGACAATACTAGCCGTGCAATGCTTGAGGAAACATGTATTTTGGCACGGTCTTCATACATATCAGCCCTAAGTGCGCATCAGGCATCAGAAATCGTACCTCAGCCTTCACATCATTCTCACTTACCCAAACCAAATTTAGTGGTAAACATTCGGAATACAGACAATTTATCGGTCTGTTTAATAGCTTGGTAGACTCTGATCGCTCACTGTCAAATATTGAGAAGTTCAACTATTTGATAACATGCTTATCAGATGAGGCGTTAGGTACCATCAGAGCTTTTGAGGTATCTGATGCGAATTACCCGAACCCATTAGAAAGTCTAAGTCGACTGTACGACAACAAGTGTCTTATCTTTTTTGACACACACTTGCCCAGTTGTTTGACATTGAGCCGATGTCCAAGCCATCGGCAGTTGGAGTTCGGACAATAGTTGACTCGGTATCGGCCATTTTTGGTTCGCAAATGTCGGTTGGATATGAACAAGATGTTGCAAATGCAATCGTGATTCATATAGTTATGTCGAAGGTAGATCCTCATACGAAGTCGAAGCTGGATTACAACACATTGCCGAAATGAACCGACTGTGCTGCGGCTTTGAACAGGCGATATCAGCATTTGTCTGCTGAAGAAAGTTCAAAGTCTAGGATGAAGCAAACATTCGAAATGAAACACGCTAAAAAATCGTCGTTTGCGTGTACAAATGTTGAAAAAAAGTGGAACCCACATGCCAGTTTTGCACTGCAAACCATATGATTGAAAATTGTAAAGGGTTTGCAGCACTGCCGGTTGACGATAGATTTAATTTCGTAAAATCTAGTCAACTCTGCATAAACTGCTTGCATTCAGAGCACAGAGTGTCCAACTGCACTGCGTCGAAGTGTAGAGTTTGTTCTCGTCCTCACAACACTCTCCTTCACAAATTCACACCGGTAGAAACATCACAAGCTTCTGCTCATCCTGCCCATGTTGATCATGTTACTAGCGACGTCGATCAAGTAATTCTAGCAACGGCAGTTGTCAAAGTTCGAGAAAGTTTTGGTCAGAATCGAACTACTAGAGTCCTGTTGGATTCTGGATCACAAGTAAACTTTATGACGGAAAGTCTGGCTCAAGCCTTGCGGCTTCAACGTAAGAGCAAGAGCTTAACCGTAAAGTCGGTTGGACAGTCGAGTTTGACTGCAAAATGCAAAGTAGCGACTATAGTTTCGTCTAGTATAACGAGACATAAGTTCAGCGACGATTTTTGGGTGATGAAATCAATTTGTAGCAGGCAGCCAGATGGTGATCTTCCCATCAATAGGTGGAAGATCCCAGCAAATGTCGAACTGGCTGACTCCGAGTTCCACAAACCCCAGCAAATAGATATACTTCTGAGAGCCGACTCTTTCTTCGACATGCTTTGCACTGGGAAGATTAGATGGGAAAAGAGTGGTCCGTTGTTACAAGAAATGCAATAAAATGTTTGCCAATAGCCCAACATGTTGCTCAGTGATGCAACATAGGCAAGAAGTCTGTTTAGAAGATAGTGTAGATCGACACTGTGAGGTTGAAGCTGTCCCGGAGAAAAGTGTTTCGGCACATTATTCTGCGGAGCACATTGTTTGCAAACAAAGCTCTCGGGACAGCGTTCGTACATTTTCGACTGGACACTTTGGTGTCAATTTGATTGTAATGACTGATCAAAAAGTGCTGAGGTCGTCAAAAATTGCCAAGAGTAATGTACTTTCCATGAAGTTGGAAGTTCATAGCATATATTCGAGTTTCATGAACAGGTATCTTGAATTTGGTCGAATGTTTTCCACAGATACAGAAGTTCCACCAGGACCACTTTACACCCTTTGACACCAGTGCGTCCTGAGACCTGATAGCAGTTCCACCAAGCTTCGAGTAGCAGTGATCGAGCCGTGTAAGAAAACGTCGTCACACTCTGTCAAGGAATTACTGGTGTGACCTACTATTCAGAGGAATATAGTTCATTCTCTTTGTAGGTTCCGTCTGAACCGACAGATTACGGCGAAATTGAATTGGAAAAATGGTTTTCAAACCATTCTAAAGTATTGGAAGAAGTCGGAAATGTGAAAATTTGTATTTCCAATGATGCCGAATCGACAAGATCGCTTGGCATGAGGTGGACACCAAGTCTGGATACTGTTCGGTATCACTTGGTTGGTAGCTTCGCCAAATTAAGTCCCACCAAGCGAAAAACATTGTTAGAATCTTTCGCGTGTATGTTAGCCCAGCGTTGGACCGATGTCGAATCGAGATTGCGAGTTCCTCGAATGATTCAGAAACCGCACTACATTGTATGGATACTTCCGCTTCATTACTCGCAACATTTGTAGCCAATAGAGTTGCAGGCCTCGAAGAGATGGCCAATAATGTATCTTGGAGACATGGACCAACATCATCAAATCCAGCCGATTTGTCGTCAAGACGGTGTGACGTTCAGAAATTCGTACAGTTTATTTGGTTTCGTTGCAAGTCTAAAAGACATTGGCCTCAAGGATCAAAAGAACGCTCGCTGCTCGTTTGCTTAGCAGGCTTGCCATCGCTGACTCTATGTATGAATCTTTATGAATCTCGTTGATTTGTGAAGTTGTCTCGTTGATTGGCTTCATATGGATAAGAGGACGAGCACCGCTAAAAGTGTATATTTCGGTGTTCGTGTGTTTTGCATCAAAGGCTGTTTCTCTTGAATGCTAACTAATGCTCTTTTCATATTGAACAGCTTATTCGCTCGACGTGGAATATCAGTCCGGCGTTACCCGAAGAAGGTGACGTATTTTCGAAAGGAACCTGGGGAAGGAGTTCCTGGACTCATTCTGCCGGAAGCAGTGCAGCCTTCAGTGTAGAGGCTCATTTCTCGGAGCGCCCCTCTTATCGGAGGACTGGAGGAGGACAGCCTATAATGTAAGCATAGAATCTCTTATACTTCATCTAGCATGTAAGTTTGATTTGTATTCGGCAGTACAGCGGTCACGAGCGGCGGTCAATTGTAATTTTTCGTCTAGCAATAGCCACACACACGCTGCCAAGCCTTTCCGCTATTGCTAAGTCTAACAATAATTTGTAAAGTTTAAGAACTTGCAATTTGTTTTAATTAAATTAGTTTTTCGATTTTTCAGGCCCTATGGGAGCTATATGATATAGTTGTCCGATTTCGATCAAATTTGGTCAGTGTGTCTACTTCCTAGACATGTACATGTACTCGACGTGTACTACCAATGGTTTAGATAGCATAGCTAACAAAAAAGTTTTCTATACTTGATGAGAAATGAACCACAATGTTTATTTCTAACCATAGTTTACACTATATTTTATTTTAGGCATACTGGTATTGTCAGCAGATGCTGGCGTCCGTGTTGTCCGTTCGTTTGCTTGTTTGTTACTAAAGAATATAAAATGTTGCGAAACATTACGCAGAATGCTGCAACTTGTTAAGTTAGAAAGAGACAACTATATGATTTGAACAAAAATTTACGCCGACATACTGGCGTCTGCTAATTTCACAACGACGAGCAATATTACGTTGTGCTTCGATACATGCATAAAAAATCAAAAAATTTTGCTAGCAATTGGTTCCTCAACATCCCTCCTGAAACTTCGTTTCTGAACATTGTAGTACTGCGATCTTCGTGATGGGGCGGGTCATCTCTCCAGAAGCGACCCTTAATTTGACTGCTCGAACTAGACCATCCTCTCCAGGGTATGCTTCGATCACGCGACCCAAATTCCATGCCGCTGGTGGAACACCTGAGTCTTTGTGCTGCCAGTAGTCCAAACGATTGGTAGGCAACTCGTCGTAGTTCCCCTCTGGGACAGCTGTATAGGTCCGGCCGATCAAGAAGTGGGCCGGTGACAAATATGCAATTTCAGCGTCTGGTGTTGCATATAGTGGCCGAGAATTGACGTCTGCTTCGATTTGGGCGAGCAGTGTGTGCATCTGCTCGAACGTAATGATGGATGCTCCGATCACTCGGCGTAAGTGAAGCTTGACGGAGCGAACTGCAGACTCCCATTTGCCACCCCAGTGTGGCGAAAATGGTGGAATGAAATTCCACTTGATGCCCTGCTCTGCCAGGGTTCTTGTGCGGTGTGATGACGTTGCTTGAAGCAGTTGAGACATTCATGAGTGATTCGTCGTATGAGGTTTCGTGCTCCAAAAATCCAATACTTTTGACGAATGATTACAAACATTGCATTTACTCCAGGGTGCATGTTGACTTGATGCTCGTGCTGTAGCAGCAACTCAATTAAGCGGTGATGCTTTGGTAGAACCACTGGATGCTTGGCATCTGCTGTCAGGAGCGATCTTTCCAAGCGTCCGCCGACACGTATAAGACCATCTTCGTCAATGTAGGGATCCAGCTTGCCTAACTTCGATTGGTAATCCAGAGGTTGCTTCTTAACTAACTGTTGCCGATCCTTGTTGAATGCATTTTGTGCCTGTTGTAGGCAGAATATCCGTGCGTTGTCAATCTCACGAAACTCCAAGTGTTCCAAATGGGTTGCTTTTCTTGTCCTGGTTCGAGTGATGAAACGTCTAACATATGCTGTGACTCGAATTAACTTTCGCCATGATGAAACTCGCGTAAAGAGTAACTCAAAGGGAGAAGACTCTGTTGTTGTTGCTGTTAAAACTATTGCTTTAAATTCAATTTCTGCGTCCTGTTTCAAAATCGAGCAGCAGTATTGGGATTGCTGCATTATGTCGTGGTATTCCTGTGCGTTGTGTAGATGGACCATCCCACCACAAGTCGAACTTCAATAAATCCTTGGCCAGCATGCCTCTCGATGCACAATCGGCGGGGTTCTCTTTGGTTTTTACATGCCTCCAAGAGCTGCGTGGAATGGTTTCCAAGATCTCTGCTGTACGGTTTGACACAAACATTTTTAGCTTGCTTGGTTGGTGCGAAAGCCATGACAGAACAATTGTGGAGTCGCACCATGCGTGTATCTTCACTTCCTTCTGACGCAGACCAGATTTGACTCCGTGTACGAGCCGAGCCAAGAGTAGAGCTCCGCATAACTCCAGCGTGGCAGCGTTTTGTGCTTCAATGGTGCTACCCTTGTCTTTGCAGCTACAATTGATACCCCAATGATACCGTCCTTGTGGGTTACTCGGCTGTAGACGACAGCAGAGTAAGCCTTGAGCGAAGCGTCCGAAAATGCGTGTAGCTCCATCCCATTCTCGGCGCCATCGATGTAACGAGGTAGCCTAAGTTGATGTATCGAGGAGATGTCCCTGCGATACGTTTGCCATAAGTGTGCTTGCTTCACTGGGAGCTCAGAGTCCCAGTCCAAGTTGAGTAGCCATAGTTCCTGAAGTAGGATTTTGAACTGCACTACCACTGGCGCTAAAATGCCAAGTGGGTCAAAGATGCGAGCCACATCCGAAAGAACTTGTCGCTTAGTACAGCCAAATTCTTCCTTCAACGGTATGTGGTATGTGATTGTGTCTTCTCTAGGTTGCCAATGCAGTCCCAAAACTTTTGCAGTAGTTTTTGAGAGCTCCGTTCCAGTGCTGTGAATAGTGACGATATGATTACTATTAGAAATCCACTTACTAAGCTCCAATTGAGCACGTGACATGAGCGATATGAGCTCCTGCTGAATGTCGACCAATTCTTCTTCGGTGCTAGCTCCTGTCAGCACATCGTCCACATAAAAATCCTCGAGTAATATTTTGGCTGCTCTGGGAAACTCATTCTTGTAATCGTTGGCTAGCTGCTCCAAAACTCTGACAGCCAGAAATGGTGCAGAAGTGGTGCCATAAGTTACTGTGCGTAGCTTGAAATGCTTCAGTGGTGCTGCGGAATCTTCTCTCCATAGGATCCTCTGATAGTTTTAGTGTTTAGCAGACACCAATATCTGCCTAAACATCTTAACAATATCCGCCGAAGACACAAACTTGTGCATCCTGAAGCGTAAGCATACATCAAAAAGGTTGCGTTGTATGCATGGTCCAACGTGAAGTGCGTCATTGAGTGAGCGACCGTTGCGATCCTGTGCTGAGCCGTCGAAGACCACACGTAGCTTGACTCCTACTACAGGGTGGTGAGGCATATAAAATACGTTATTGGAAGTATTCGACAACTCCTGTGCATCCAATTCCTCCATGTAACCAAGTTGTATGTATTCTCTCATGAATTGGATATACTTTGATTGCAAGTTTGCGTCTTTTTGTAAACGTCGTTCGACTGCCAGGAATCGTGACTGCGCTGCCTGAAGTGTGTCTGCAAACTGCGGTTTCTCCTCTTTGAATGGCAGCTCTACAACATATCGTCCTTTGGTGTCTCGTGTGTGTGTGTCGAGAAAATGTTTCTCAACCAATTCATCTTCCAGGTTTGTAGGTGTGTATGATGGAATCTCTTCCAGCTCCCAAAATCGTTGCAGCAGATTGTTTATGTTGACTGTACACAGCAACGACGTTGCTGTTGTAGTACCTTTTCCTTCTATCGATGTGATGACCCATCCGAATGTTGATCCAAATGCTATGGTATGCCCTTGCGCATCACACAGCTTGTCTCCAGTGAGAATTGACCATATGTAGTTGTTACCGACCAAAATGTCGATAGCTGCGTTGGTGTTGAATTGTGGGTCTGCTAACTCGTAACCGTTGTATACGGACAATGCTGCAGCGTCAATGTTTTCTCGTGCCAATGAAGATGTGATCTTCCCAATTACATGTGCGTTGATATCCAGCGAGTGAGCCGACACTCGCGACTTGATCTGAAGTGTGCATAGTCCTCTTGTTGTTTCTGCCTTGATTGATGATATTCCGGATATTGTAATCCGCGAATGTGAACGTGCAAGTCCCAGTGCTTGTGCGCATCGTTCCGAAATGTATGACAACTCGGATCCACAATCCAGTAAAATGCGACACGTGATGAAATCTCCTCTAGAATTCCGAACGTACACCAGCGCTGTTAGCAGTGTACTTCTTCTTTGTCCGGTACTTTGGACAGGTTTGTTTCCAGAAACGTTTGTCATTGCTACTACCGATGTAGCAGCATCCTCTGATGCTTTACTTTGTTGCTGTGGTGCTGCAGCCTTCTCCTGTGTTGATCTTTCGAAGTGCAGAGTTGAATGATGACGGCGCTTGCAATGCCTGCAGGAAAACTTCGATGGACAAGCGCTTACTCCATGGCCATGTTTCAAGCAATTGAAACACAGATGCTTCTCCTTTACAAATTCACCACGCTGCTTGACTGGCATGCTCGAAAATTGAGGACATGCCCAAATTCCATGCTCGGTGCTGTTGCATTTTGTACACTTGTCTGTGTTGGCAAGCAAAGTGCGTGCTTGCCTCTTCCCTTTGTCAACACTAAGTTTGTTGACAGTCTGATCGGTTGATTGGCTGAGCTCAAGCCGATCACAACGTGCATCCAGAAACTTTAGCAACTCTTCCACTGTAGGACTCTCTGTATCCTGACTTTTTGTCGATCCATTCACGACGTGTTGCCCCATCTACTTTGGCGATAAGAAGGTATATCAACCAAACGTCTCGTCCAGTTTGTCCAGACGCATCTAATGCCCTTATGACATCCGCAGCTCCACTTGATAACGAACGTAGCGATAATGGATTCTTATCGACTACTTTTGCCAGTCCTGTGAAGGCGTCCAATAACATGTTCACCAAGTAACGTGGCTTCTCAAAGCGATCACTCAACGATTTCCAAGCTATTTCATAATTCGCATCGACCATGGGCAAATGCTGAATGATTGTCGCAGCGTCTCTTTCTAGACAGGATTTCAAATGGTAGAACTTCTGTATGTTCGTTAACGTCTCCTTCCTGTGAATGGCACTCTCGAAGAGACCTTTGAACGCATGCCATTCTTTGTAGTTGCCATTGAATGGCTTGATGTGTATTTTGGGCAACTCCCAATCTCTTGCTGGTGGCCCTGCCACGGCCTGTGAGCCTGACGGCGTATTACTAACAATGTTTGTTGATGACAATCGATTCATCATTTGCAACAAAACCTCCTTGTGGAGCTCCATTTGTTGTAAGATCCCCTGGATGGGCGATCCTTCTTCTCTACCAGCGTCGCTCCCAGTAGCTCCGCCTTCTGATGCATTGCCCGTAGCCGCTGACTTTAGCGACTTGAGACGAGCACATTCTTGTTCATACTTTTCTTCATAGGTTATGTTCTCCAGTGCTGGGTCTGTGTACCCGGGTTGGTCATCGTATTTCTCGAGCTCGTCACCAAGGCTGACGAGCTCCTTCCATGTGCTTACCAAGGTCTCCAATTTTGTGTCTATGTCGAAAATGTTGTGTTCCTCTGGCGGATTTTGTGCGTATCCATAAATGCGTGAGATTGAAGCCTTCAATCTACCTCTGATTTTGATCAATGCCTTGACGTTCTCCATGTTCTCGAATGTCTATCAATTGCTACGCGCGCGGTAGCTCCAGACCAACAAAATGCGTTTTCCTCACGAAATGTATTGACCACAGTGTCAATATGATGTTCGGCGTCAGTTGCGTCGAAATCCACACGATTGAGTAACAAAACAACAATGCCCAACGGATCCGGCTCGAAGGACCAAAATTATGATGAGAAATTAACCACAATGTTTATTTCTAACCATAGTTTACACTATATTTTATTTTAGGCATACTGGTATTGTCAGCAGATGCTGGCGTCCGTGTTGTCCGTTCGTTTGCTTGTTTGTTACTAAAGAATATAAAATGTTGCGAAACATTACGCAGAATGCTGCAACTTGTTAAGTTAGAAAGAGACAACTATATGATTTGAACAAAAATTTACGCCGACATACTGGCGTCTGCTAATTTCACAACGACGAGCAATATTACGTTGTGCTTCGATACATGCATAAAAAATCAAAAAAATGTTGCTAGCAATTGGTTCCTCAAAAATACTAAAACATTCTAGTTTTACCTATACATTTAATTTTATATGAAGATAGAACGCGCTAAAGTGGGCGTGTCATAAAACAATACAATCTTGTACTCGTAATAATCATGAAATTTACATTGAAAAAAAAAAAAAAAGAAATTATAAAATTATTTAACTATACGGCAAAACTAACTCACATTTCAAAAACAAACAATATTCATAAATGTACAAATTTAATGTATACAGATTATAACGTAAGTAGAATGAAACTAATTTCACAAAATGAAATTAAAGTAATGATCTTGCTTAATAATAAGAACTTTAACATTTCCTTTCTTTGGGGAAAGAATCAAAAAGGACATCTGCAAGTCTCAGAGGCCTCTCAAAGCATTCTAGACTCAAAGAGAGACTCCTACGAGACAAAAGTTAATAAGCTTCCCACCAAGTTTTGGGAGGTGGAAGATCTTCCAGCCAAGCCGGAAAAGAAAGCAGACGTAATCTGGGAGCGGACTTTGTAAAAAACTACCCGGCAGAGGTGGGATGTTTGCTATGTAGTCTCCCTACCCGAACGGTGTCGACTTTAGCCCAATTCCTGAGGAATAAAGCTCGACTTCAGAAAAATCCTTCCGTAAAAGTCCAGTATGAAATGTTGCAGGAATACTCCAAATAATTTACAGGACTGAGACACACCTCGACCAAAGATTGAGTCGTTACAGTTGGCGCCCGAACATGGACGCTGTAGAAGAATTTTAGGTTTTTTCTCTATGACTTAAAACGTAATTAGAGCTAAAGATTTGGAGAACGCAAGTGTACAGTCGAATCAAACATTTTAGGGAAATACATTTGTTTAACCGGAAAACTGCATTTATGTATTCTACATATTTTTCTAACCACGAGGGCTCATTTAAAATTGTTCCTTGTATTTTTCTTCTTAACCACACCATTCGACACCATTAAGTTCGACGCAAGCCAGCATACCCAAGGCACAGTGGAGGAGCTGCGAAGACCCTCTCGGCCTACGCAAGCCATCCTGAGTTACCCAAAGAAGTCACACAATCGCTAGCCGAGCTGGAGTTCACGCTAGGCGTAGCTCTAACACCCAGCTCAAGGAGACATGATACTAGGCACGCGCCAGGCAACTGCCAGCATAGTCCAGGAGTACTCGCATAAGCGAACACTGCCGGTTCCAGTTACAACGTGGAGCACTGGAGAGCTAGCTAGGATTCGTGACGACCACTTGCTCAGCACCTTTCCGCAAAACAAGCGCATTTTACAACTCGGTTTTGTAATCGACACAGCAGATTCCTTACGGTTTATCGAGGACTTGCAGGATATCTACCATCTACCAGATCGACCACCAGCAGCAACTGATGCCAGTTATCGCCGAACTATTGACGGGGTCTGCCGCTGACTGGTTCAGGGTCACGAAGATGCACTTAGGTACCTGGCGGGAGTTCAGGGGACCTCATGGAATTCTTCTTGCCGCCCAGGTATTTACAGAGGTTGAAAGATGAGATCCCGAGCCTAAGGAGAGACCAAGAAATCCTGTATTGCCTGGGATATGCGAGGTCGCAAGAAGGAACAATCCGTTCAGGAAGCCACAGCAGACGACTACGAAAGAAAACCGCAACGAGAGAAACAGCTTGGGAACGATCACTGGAGACCAGGAGATGAGGAACGCGAATGTGTTGCAGACTTCTTACAGGGTGAGCTGGCAAAGTTTCAGGAGGTAACAGGAGTCTCCTTACATAACTAATTACTGAATTGACAATGTACCCTTAAAAGCATACTGTTAGTTGAACATCTTGGTGTTCTCTTTGATAATAAATTAAGTTTCACACATCATCTCCACAACTGTTAATAAAGCCCGTGGAGTTATTTTTCTTCATAAACTCATAGTTGGCGGTATCTGCTCCCCATCCCTCTTAGAACGCCTTAATTATCCTTAATACATCCCTTTATTTCTTCCTACATGCACTACTGACTAGGCTGTGCACAATCGTTTTCGGGTATTAAGCGATAATTATAATCAATACTATGGAATAATTGATACATCTCTCTCTCTCTTTCCCATCTTTAAGATTCACTTTTCAGCCAACTTCGTTTAATCTCTGATTTCCATTGGCAGTATGTTTGGAATCTCTGCCATTGCGTCCCTTTAAATAAGAGATCATCGTGATAGTTTTGGAATACATTTTTATTGATGTGATTTTTTTTATCCCCAGATTAGCTATTTACTATTACTTAATTTATCAACTTGTTTAATCCTTTTTAGTTAAGATAATTTTTTATAATTTACTCTTATTAATAATCATTAATATTAATTTTAATTATACTTATAAACTTATTTTTTGGTTAATACCCGCGGCTGATCTTAGTCTGCGTTCATAAATAAATAAAATACTTTATTTACGTTTAGAATTAACAAAGTTATATAATTGTTTAGGATCACGCGCAAATTGATTCTAGCAACGAACGAGATAATTTTCATAGCATTGGCAATAAACAAGGATAAAGGCTGTTGAAAAATCTAAAACAACTTTAATTAAAACAAATTGCAAGTTCTTAAACATTTCAATTTATTTGTGGAACTTAGCAATCGCGGAAACGCTTGGCAGCCTGTGTGTGGCTAGTGCGAGACAAAATTATGAACTGGATGCCCGCTCGTGACCGGTGCACTGCCGAATACTACTCTATTAGATACACATTTATATCTTAGGCTATTACTTTATGTTTTTTATGCTTAACTAACGACTCATTGTTTTCCTTATTCCAACTTATTCTTGTGGTTCAACATTCCGGCACCTTGAAGGGATCGCCTTCAATACCTTGGTAGCCCGGGCGTGAGCGCTTCTCCAATGTCCACTGAAATCAGCGGTCTTGGGTCGAGATGGTCACCACGTCGGTCAGGTGCCATCGAAAATCGACTCTGTAAGCGACGCGCTGCTATTCTGCAGCGTGACGATTCCCCCGAAGAGAGGGTTGCTCGGACGGATCATCCTCCACTCCAGCTTTCGTTCCTTTGCAAACTGAGGGTTGCTCTGCTGCCGGTGGAAGGCATTCTTGCACTCTCTCACCAGGTTCCTCACGAGCCTGTGTTGCCTTCTCCAAGTATCGCCTAACTGGCGTGCCACTTTGAGCGCAAAAAATGTTCCCAGTGAAAATGAGAGATTTAGTCGATCTTGCTGTGAAATCAATATGAATAGCCTTTGATGCAAAAGACACGAACACCGCAAAGTATACTTGTGACGGGGCTCGTCCTCTTATTTATTTCAAAAAATTTGTGGCACTGCACAAATCTACACTTAAATGAATCAAAGTGCTTCGACTTTTTTCAAAATCGTCTGACTTTTGGTTGTCTACAGTCAGCGATTCAAAACATGCCGAGTTAACTGAGTAAACGAGTAATAAGTTTTCTTTCAACACTTGACGCCAATGTCTTTTTGAATTGCAACAACGACAAACTAACTGATCCAGTATCTGAACGTCACACCCTCTGGACAATAAATCGGCTGGATTTGATGATGCTGTTTCATGTCTCCAAGATTCATTATGAGGCATCTCTTGGATGCCTGCAACTCCATTTTCTACAAATGTTGCTAGTAATGAAGGGGAAGTATCTATACAATGTAGTGCGGTTTCTAAACCATCCCAGAAACTCGCACTCTCGATTCGACATCGGTCCTCCGCGCATATTTGGGCTAGGGTGTACGCGAAAGTTTCGAACAACGCTTTTCGCTTGGTGGGACTTAATTTGGTAAAGCTACCAACCAAGTGATACCGAAAAGTATGCAACCTTGGTGTCCACCTCATGGCAAGCGCTCTTGTCGAATCGGCATCATTGGAAATACAAAATTTCTCTTTCAGCCTTCTCCTATTACTTTAAAATGATTTGAAAACCATTTGCCAATTGAAATTCGGGCATAATGATATCTGCGGTAAGGGCAGGTCGGTGCAGGCGGAACCTACAGAATTAAATAATTATATCCTTCTGAATAGCACGTCGCACCAGTAATTCCTTCAGAGTGTGTGACCACGTTTTTTTACGCGACGCGACCACTACTACTCGAAGTTTGGTGAAGGTCTCAGCACGCACTGGTGTGAAAGGGTATAATGTGGTCCTGGTGGAACTTCTGTATCTGTGGAAAACATTCGACCAAATTCAAGATACCTGTTCATGAAACTCGAATATATGCTATGAACTTCCAACTTCATGGAAAGTACATTACTCTTGGCAATTTTTGACGACCTCAGCACTTTTTGATCAGTCATGACAGTCAAATTGACACCAAAGTGTCCAGTCGGAAATTTACGAACGCTGTGCTGAGAGCTTTGTTTGCAAACGATGTGCTCCGCGGAATAATTTGAAACAATTTACTCCGGGACAGCTTCAACCTCACAGTGTCGATTAACACTGTCTTCAACCCGAACATCTTGTCCATGTTACATCACTAAGCAACATATTGGGATATTGGCACGCATTTTCTTGCACCGCCCTGATGCCACCCAACCAAACAACGTCCTTTGTAGCAACGGACCACATTTCTTCAATCTAATCTTCACAGTACACAGCATGTCGAATAAGGAGTCGGCTCCCAGAAGCATGTCTATTTTCTGGGGTTTGTGGAACTCGGAGTCAGCCAGTTCGACATTTGCTGGGATCTTCCACCTATTGATGGGAAGATCACCATCTGGCTGCCTGCTACAAATTGATTTCAGCACACAAAAATCGTCGCTGAACTGATGTATCGGTATACGAGACGAAACTATAGTCGCTACTTTGCATTTTGCAGTCAAACTCGACTGTCCAACCGACTTTACGGTTAAGCTCTTGCTCTTACGTTCCTCAAGCTGTTCCTCATACTTTGACTTCGTATGAGGATCTACCTTTGCTCATCTCCAACCGACATTGGCAAAAATTGACGATAAAGAGTCAACTATTGTTCGAATTCCAACTGCCGATGGCTCGATGTCAAACATCGGCTCGATGTCAAACAACATGGCAAGAGTATCAAAAAAGATAGGACACTTGTTGTCGTATACTCGACATAGACTTTCTAATGCCTTTGGGTAGTTCGCATCAGATACTTGGAAGGCTCTGATGGTGCCAAATGCCTTATCTGATAAGCACGATATCAAATGGTTGAATATCTCAATATTTGACAGCGAGCGATCAGAGTCTACCAAGCTATTAAACAGACCGTGTTTACCACTAAAATTTGGTCAACTTTAGTTTGGGTAAGTGAGAATGATGTGAAGGCTGAGGTACGATTTCTGATGCCTGATGCGCACTTAGGATTGATATGTATGAAGACCGTGCCAAAATACATGTTTCCTCAAGCATTGCACGGCTAGTATTGTCAGGATCTATTGCATCGATCTCTGAGTGCTGATCCACAGCTTTGGAAATGTACGAATTTAGTATATCTAGCCGGCACTGAATCTCAAATTTACTTGGAGTCACCATTTTATTAATGAGTGAACTCCTTTGGCGCTCTATGTCGCTCTCTACTTATTCTGTTTTGTGTACTGTAAAGAAGCGTTCTAGCCGGGGTACAAATCTCAGTCTGTCAAGGGCTCGAATCTTACAAGAAATTTGTAACATTCGCGGAGACGCTGCAGACGGGGAAAACGGTCTATCTGGGGGTGGGTGTTGGTATGATAAAAAGGGGGGGCGCCGCCGTTGATCTCAGCGAGTCGTTGGGGTACAGGGTAAGAGAACGTCTTGCGAGATTCCAATCGTGGCTCAAGGGTACCAAGAGGCTACGATGGTTCTCAGCGAAAGACGGCGTTGGTTCGTGAGAATTGAGTGCGACTCTAGGGGCACCGTAGAGTCGCGACTATTCGCTAACGAAACGGAAGCGAGTGGGAGTAGGGATATGGTGGATGAGACCTAATTCGCAATTCGCGAAAAACAACACGCGGTTTGGTCTTTCTTTTCTTTTCTTTTATTCCTTCCTCTGTATGTCGCACTGGCCCTAACTGTCTCTTGTACTTACAGTTATTTCCTGTCACTCCTCGCTGTTCGCGTCTGTTCCTCTTGGCTCTCGATCGCAAAGTGCCGGCAGCACTCTCGATCGAGCAGCGCGGAAGCTGTCCTGATACAACTCCACCACGAAAGCTCTCTTCTCACCACAGAGCTTTCGTGCAGGGTTGCATCCGACCGCTCCCCGCGCTCTCGACAGAGGGCGCTGCCAGCATCCCTACGCTCCTATCGACAACTAATTCAAACTAATTCAAACTGATTCGAACTTAAATGTAACAATTCATTATTAAACTTATAATACAAACTTAAATGTAATAATTCCAATATTAAACTTATAAACTACAAAATCCAAACTTAAATGTAATAATTCCATTATTAACTTATAAACTACAAAATCCAAACTTATGTCTACAAACTCAACCATGTAAGACGGGGGAAGAAACCCCGCCTTACACCCCCCCCCTTTCCTACCAGAGTCACAGAAAAGGCTCTTGCGCCGCTGACCACCCGGAAACGGGTCCTCCTGTCACGCCTTCCGCCTTCGTCCACCTCCTTCCTCAACAATCGGACCGTCTCCGCGTCCAACGCGATGTCCCTCGGCCTGGTGACCCAATCCGCCGGGATTAGTGGCAACAGGTCCGGTTGCTCCACCGCCGCTCCGAAAATTTCGTCAAGATCGGGTGTCCAGCTGATGCCGTCCTCGCCCAGCTCGGCCATCAGCTCCGCCTCTGAGGAGGTATTAAGCGGTGGCTCCACATCCATCGCCATCAACTCCGCGTCGACTGACGGCTCATTGTTGTTGTTGGGGTCGCAGCTGCGGGCCTCCTTCCGGGTTTCGGAGGAGCCCAGGTGGCGCTCGCGGGGATTGCGCGGCGCTCGCAGCTGCGGCCTTTTGCCGTCAGGGCTCGACTCCGACGTCGCCTGCCTCTGGCCTTGTCGTCGCCTGCGTCGTTTCCTCCGGGGCTTCCGTCGCCTCGGGTTCTCCACGACCCCTGGTAGGAAGCGGATGCTCACGTGTGGGAACGTGCTCGCGGAGTCCACTTCCCATCTGCCGTTGCTGAACGTGCGACGACAAGTCTGTCCGTCTTCGTCGTCGCTGCTCCCCGGCTCGAAGTTGGCGACGTACGACGTTCGGCTCATCGTCTCTGCGGGTCTAAGCTTCCCTGCACTCGACGATGCTTCCGGGGCGAGGTCATCCGACTGCTCGTCGCTTGTCGCCAACGCGACGCCGAAGGCGACGTGGTCGTCGACTCCGTCCCGATGGGAGCTCGCCTCTTGTTGCCCCGTGGCGGCCTCTCCACCGTCCCGGGCGACGCTGGTCGCGTCTGCTTGCGCTCCCTCGACCTCTGGCTCCGGCTCTACGGGATCCGGTTGCATCAAGGCTGGCAGCGGTTCTGGTGACGGCGGCTCCTCGTAGTGGGGCGGGGTTTGCCGCATCCCTGGTATATGGACGTAGATCGTCGTCGCCCGGACTTCCATCATTTATACCGCGTCCGCCAAGCGTTCATACGAGTGCGTCACCGACTCGTAGATGGTGTGCCCGTACTCTGCCTCGTCCTCCTCTGACTCGTCGCGCTCCCACCCGTCGGGGTCCTCTCCTTCGGCGCTTCCGGGCTCCTCGACCTTCGGGTCTTCGGCCTCGTCGTCCTCTGCGTCTTCCTCCTCCGACACTTCCACCTCGGACCAGTGGTCGTCTCGCCTGCGCGCGTAAAAGGTCCGCCCGATCCGCGGATCCCTCTGCGGCCAGCCTCCATCCTCCGGCCCCCGCTCCTCGCTTGGGCGTGGCTCCGTGGCGTCGCTATCCGCCGATACCTCCGCATCCTCTTCGCTGCTGATCCAAATGCAGTCTTCGTCCATCGTGTTTTTTTTTTTCTGCACACTGCGGTTGTGGAAGAGAGAAATAGAATGTGTATTACTAGTCCTACCCTACCTGCTACCTTCCTACCAGTGCGACTGTCAGGTTGACTTATGCTATTCGTTACAAAGTTCTTATTTCTAATTGTACAATCCGTTCATATTCTATTCCTTATCCTTTACGTGCCTACCGAGAACCCCCCTCTTTGACCTCCTGGGCCTGCGTCACTCGCCCTTTTCCCTGGCGAGCTCGCGGCCTGCAGGGGAATCCAAGGTTTCGTCATTGTCTTCAGGGTTCTGGAAATAGGGTTTAAGTGCGATTAAGCTGGCCACCCGCTTCGCGAGTGAGACGCACGATGTTGGGGGAGATGAAGCTAGCCACCCTGTAGGGCCCATCGTACTTCGGGGCGAGTTTGGCATCAAACCCTTTCGCTGCATTGGACAGCTGGTGCTGCCTTACCATGACTTCTGCTCCAACAGTGGGTCGCCATTCCCTTCTCCTGAGGTTATAGTGCCTTCCTTGGTCCATCGATGCCTTCTGTAGGTTGTTCCGCACTATCTCGAACACTTCTCGTAGCTTCCTCTCCTTATCCTGCGGACTCACCGGGTTCGTGGCCGATCCTGGTGTTACCTCGTCGTATAGCGCTGCCGGGAGGCGAGGTTCTCTACCCTGCACGAGGAACGATGCGCTGAATCCTGTCGAGTCCGCCACGCTGGAGTTGACCGCCAGCGCTATTTCGGGTAGCAGTTCGTCCCACGAACTCTGGTGTCCCTCGATGAACTGCGCTATCATCGTCTTCACCGTCCAGTTGGTCCTTTCCGTGGGGTTTTCCTGAGGACAGTAGGGAGCCGTGTACTGCAGAGTCACCCCAAGGGACTCCATGTACTTCCTGAATGCCGTGCTCTTAAACTGAACTCCATTGTCGCAGACGAAGGTCTTCGGTACACCGAAATGGCTCAATATCCTCTCGCGAAACGCTTGCTGTAACAATGCTGCGGTCGCCCTTTTGAGTGGGACCAATTCCACCCACTTAGAGAAAGCGTCGTGAAAGACCAGCAGCATTGTGTTGCCGCGTCTCGAGCGAGGGAGGGGCCCGACGAAATCTGCGCATATGATGGTCATCGGCTCCGCCACCTGTCGCGTCAGCATCCGTCCCGCCGGCTTCCTCTGCTCCGTCTTATACTTCTGACAGCATTTACAACATTTAACATACCTGGTCGCTTCTCGGAACATACCCGGCCAGTAGTACCGCTGTGCCAATCTCGACGCCGTCTTCCTCACCCCTTGGTGTCCTGCGGTCGGTTCGTCGTTGCATTCCTCTAGTACCCTTTTCCTCTGGTTCTTGGGCACGCCTCGTCTATCACCTGTAATATCTTTCGTCCTCGTCTATCACCTGCGTCAATACGGCTCCTATGCCGTAGTCGCTCTCATCGGTCTGCAGCGAAAATTTTGCTGAAAAGTCGGGACACGCCAACACCGGGGCTGTCGTCAACTTCTTCTTCAACTCCTGCAGCGCCTTCTCCTGTGCCTCTCCCCAGGCCCACTTCTGGCCTTTTCTGAGGAGGGATGTCATCGGTTCGACCAGTGTGGCGAAGTTCGGTACGAACCTCCTGTACCACGATGCCATTCCTAGGCATTGGCGCAGCGTCTTTAGGTTGTGGGGAGCCTGAAGGTTCCGGATCGCATCGACCTTGTCGGGATCTGTACAGAGCCTCTTCTGGAAGAACCGCATTTCTTCCTGTTCAACCTCAGGTTAGCCGCCCGCAGCCGTCGGAATACCTCCTTTAGATTCGCCACGTGCTGCTCTTTCGTGGCTCCTGTTACCTCGATGTCGTCCAGGTACGCGAAGGCGTGCGGCTCCATCTCTGGACCTATGACCGTGTCCAAGGCTCGCTGGAAGGTTGCTCCTGCCGAATGAAGGCCGAATGGCATAACTCGCCATTGGAACAATCCTCTCCCCGGCACGGTGAAAGCTGTGCATTCACGGCTATCCGCAGCCATCGGGATCTGCCAGTATCCTTGCTTCAAGTCCAGCGTCGAGATGTATTTGGCGTGGTGCAACCTCTCAAGGATGTGATTTATCCGAGGGACTGGATAAGCATCCGGTATGGAGTGCGCATTGAGCTGTCGGTAGTCCACGCACATCCGCCACTCCCCAGTCTTTTTCCTTACCAAGACTATCGGAGCGCTGTGCGGACTGCGCGACCTCTCTATGGCAACTGCTCGGATGAGCTCGTCTACCTGCTCGTCAATCACCTTCTGCATCGCCGGGTTCTTTGGAAAGTAGCGCTGCTTCAAAGGCTTGGTGTCTCTCATCCGGATGCTGTGTTCCGCGATGTGTGAGACCCCCGACAATCCCTCGAACAACGTCAACTCTCTTTCCAAGAACTCACATACCTCAGGCTCGAGGTCGGACGGCCATTCCGCGTCCTCGGCCTGGGATTTCTTCGTTTCCTCTTCTTCTTCCATCAACCGCGCTCCCGGGGTGACCTCAGCGCTGGCCCCTGGCGCTCTAATTGCTCCACCTCTTGTTTCCGTCATAGACTCACCCGTTGACTTCTCGTCGGCTTCGCCTGCTGATTCGTCTTGACCATCTCGGCTCCTCACTCTCTTCCCTCGTCGGTGCGACTTCGCCTTCTCTTCGGTCGGCGTGACTATCGATAGTGGTGTCCTCACCCTTTCGGGGGGTTTGCGCTCTTCGTTCGCGGCCAACTCCATGGACAGCTGTGCGAGCCCGACCCGGATCGTGGTGCCCATGCCACACAAAAAGTCCATCCCCAGGATGACATTGTCAAGCATGGTGGGCATGCCCAGCACCACCGTCTTCACTGTCTTCCCTCCAAGGCTGATGTCCACCAGGAGTGCCCTCTTTAGCACCACGGAAGACCCATCCTCCAACCGTATCTTCGCCTCCACCGGGAGCCTCTCGCCTTTGACGTTCTGCTTCCGTAGCCATTCCTCGCTCACGAAGCTGCGAGTTGCTCCGGTGTCGACTGTGGCCGTTGTTTCGTGGCCGCCGATCGTCACTCGCGCTACGATCTTCCCTCCTTTTAATACCATCGGTGCGCCTTTTGCCTGGAGCTTGGGTTCGTTGCGAGGGCCTCCTCCTGGCTTGAGGGGCGCCTCATGTCGTTTCCCGACATCGGCCGTTCACAGCATTCTTTGCTATTCCGACATTGTTTCCCGCAAAGACGACAAAATAGTACCTGCGCGTTGGGGCACTCCCTGACGAAATGACCGCTCTGCCCGCACCTATGACATGCCCGTCGTGAGTCGAAAACGCCACTGCTTTGCACTGTTCCCCCTTGTGGTGGCGTCAGCTGGGCCGCGGCTGGACGTGCTGCTGCCGACTGACTTGCCGTTCGCGGTCCCCCCGTCTCGGGCCGAAACGGGTTTGGTGGCCTTGTCCTCGCCCCTGCGAATGCTGGCTCACCCTTGCCTCTCGCCATTGCACGAGAATATTCTGCATCCTGCTCGCGGAGGCTTTCAAACTCGGTGGCCATCTGTGTCAGCTGCGCCAATGTCGCGAAGTCGTGCCTGCGCACGTGCAGCCGATAGTCTGGGGCTGCGTTCTCGTACACTCGATACAATTCCTGCTCCGCACTGTACCCTGCGCGCCTCATTAGCACCCGTAGGTTCAGCAGGTATTCCTTGAACTTTTCGTTGTGTCTCTGCCGGTGTGAGCGTATCTGATCCTCCAGGCGCTCGAAATAATGGGGGGGGGGCAGGAAGAAATCTAGGAACTCTGTCCGGAATGCTGACCACGACGCGTTCCACAGCCCACTTGTCAAAAACCAGCTCGCTGCCTGGTCGACCATTACTTCGCTCATGGCCGCAGGCATGTGGTCCATGTCGATCCTATACGTCGCGGCCCGCTGCTCCAGGATTTCTAAAAATCCCAGCGGATCCTCTTGGCCGCCGTACCTGACTCCCCATTTGCGCACCTGGTCAGCCACTCCTCTTTGTGTCCGTGCCTCTTCGTCGTGTGTGCATGCCATCATCGGCGCTTCTTCCACCTGTATCTCGGGTGGGCACTTTCGGACCGTCGGCGGTGGTTTCCACGACGCTGGCGTGGGCTGATCATACAGGTGGGACCTCCGTAAGTCCGGCTCCGACTTTTGAAACGGCCGTCCGCCGAATTCGCCGGTGGGGGGTTCGACGAGCTTCCCATATTGGGCCTCTAGCTCGGCGAGTCTGTTCCGGGCTTCCCTACTGTGGCCCCCGCCTTGTATGAACGACGCCACCCGCTTTCTTAACTCCTCTACGCGGCCCTCTCTGTCGAGGCCGAATTCCTGGGCAACCGCCACTAACTCCTCCTTACGACGGTAATATACCCATCGTACCCCCAACGTTATCTCGAGAGACTCACCTGATTCCATCTCGGTCGGCCTGTCTGGCTTCGCTCGAAGGTGACGCAAAAGAGGGAATTCCTATTTTTTTTCCCTCGTCTCCTGACGTAGTCGATGAGTTCCTTGAGGAAACCAGTCGAAAACTCCCGCAGAAAGGCAGTTCGGAAACTCCTCGATGAACTTCTTGAAATTCCTGGTGAATTCCTCGCGGAAAGCGGTTGAGAATTCCCCGATGGAATCCTTGAGGAGAGTTCGTATAAGATTCCCTGATGAATTTTCCTTTGCTCAGCGGCACTTTATGAGTTATATACTCCCACAGAAATGTTCAGTTGTTGAGCCAAAACCAATTTTCAAAATAAAAAAAAAATCAAAAAAACAAAAACTATTTTGACCGCTTCTGACTGGCCTCCGGCCCACTGTAATCTCTGTTCGATTCTGGGTGCACCACTGTACACCACCTTTTTTTAAAAATTTTTTTTTTTTTTTTTTTTTTTTTTTTTTTTACTTTAATATGGCCTACGGCCCACTGTAGTCATTTTTTTTTTTTTTTTCCTTTTTTGATTTACTTTTGCACGGCCTTTGGCCCACTGTGCTCTTTGTCCACTTTCATACGGCCCTCGGCCCACTGTGGTTTTTGTCCACTATTCGCGGCCTTTGGCCCACTGTAATTTTTGTTCGCTTTTTTGCGGCCTTTGGCCCACTGTAATCTTTGTTCGCCTTTTTTTTTTTTTTTTTTTTTTTTTTGTCTACTTCTATATGGCCTTTGGCCCACTGTAACTTTTGTTCACTTTTACACGGCCCTGGGCCCACTGTAGTTTCTGTTTTTTGCTGCGCGTCGTGACGTCACGCACTTGTCACCGTTTTTTCAAACTCGTGCTCTGCCAAACCCACCACCAAAACGCATGTATGTGTGTCTGAGCGGGCGCGCGTCTGTGACGTCACACGCATGCACTTGTTTCCCGATTCTCGCTGTTCCCCTTTTGCGGGGACGGGTCGCCGCGCTCGCCACCGAACCGTTGACTTAACGTCGCGCGCGCTCTGTCTAATCGGCGTTTGTCGCTGTGCCAAATTCCGCCAATGCTTGGCGCGTCTGCACAAGCAGGTACCGGCGCGCGTCGAAAGTGCGACAAATGTTTCCCCGCCCGTTTTATATACCCTTCGCCCAGCTGCTGGTTTTGAGCGCGCACTTTTACCGTTTTGTGTGTGCCGCTATATTACCAGAGCTAGGGTATCGTCGGGTATGTTGGGCTATGCCACCGCGCACGTGACTTTAATGTTCTTTTTTTCCCCTTTTTGCACAAAACCCGACCTGTACGCGTCAAACGGCCACGTGTCAGAAAAACCCAAAATTTTTCTTCAAAAAAGTTCCAACTTTTCTACCTCCTCGTAGATCACCAGATCGTGCAGGCAATCTGGTAGTCGACCACCAAATCCCAGACCAGTGTTAGTGCGCAATCGCGGGTTTTAATTCGCAATGGTGCAGCACTCCCCTATGTCTCCAGGGTCCCTGCTCGGGCGCCACTTGTAAAGAAGCGTTCTAGCCGGGGTACAAATCTCAGTCTGTCCAGGGCTCGAATCTTACAAGAAATTTGTAACATTCGCGGAGACGCTGCAGACGGGGAAAACGGTCGATCTGGTGGTGGGTGTTGGTATGAGAAAAAGGGGGGGAGCGGGACGCGAGATCGAGGCAGGGACGCTGCCGTCGTTCTCAGCGAGCCGATGCGATGCCCTGCGAGATCGAAGCGTGGTGCCGAGGTGCTCTGGCAGCCAGCGATGTTCTCGTGCGAGAGAGCACTGCGTGAGCAGGGGGGGGGAAGCGAGACGCGAGATCTAAACGGGGGGCGCCGCCGTTGTTCTCAGCTATGTCACGCGCCGCTCCGCGAGATCAAAACGGAGCGCCGAGGTACTCTGGCGGCCGCCGCTGTTCTCAGGCGAGGAGCGCTATTAGGATTGGGACGATGCGAACGCGAGATCTAAACGGGGAGCGCCGCCGTTGATCTCAGCGAGTCGTTGGGGTACAGGGTAAGAGAACGTCTTGCGAGATTCCAATCGTGGCTCAAGGGTACCAAGAGGCTACGATGGTTCTCAGCGAAAGACGGCGTTGGTTCGTGAGAATTGAGTGCGACTCTAGGGGCACCGTAGAGTCGCGACTATTCTCTAACGAAACGGAAGCGAGTGGGAGTAGGGATATGGTGGATGAGACCTAATTCGCAATTCGCGAAAAACAACACGCGGTTTGGTCTTTCTTTTCTTTTCTTTTATTCCTTCCTCTGTATGTCGCACTGGCCCTAACTGTCTCTTGTACTTACAGTTATTTCCTGTCACTCCTCGCTGTTCGCGTCTGTTCCTCTTGGCTCTCGATCGCAAAGTGCCGGCAGCACTCTCGATCGAGCAGCGCGGAAGCTGTCCTGATACAACTCCACCACGAAAGCTCTCTTCTCACCACAGAGCTTTCGTGCAGGGTTGCATCCGACCGCTCCCCGCGCTCTCGACAGAGGGCGCTGCCAGCATCCCTACGCTCCTATCGACAACTAATTCAAACTAATTCAAACTGATTCGAACTTAAATGTAACAATTCATTATTAAACTTATAATACAAACTTAAATGTAATAATTCCAATATTAAACTTATAAACTACAAAATCCAAACTTAAATGTAATAATTCCATTATTAACTTATAAACTACAAAATCCAAACTTATGTCTACAAACTCAACCATGTAAGACGGGGGAAGAAACCCCGCCTTACAGTGCCATACTGACTAATTAAAATTTAACTCTATTCGAATGCACGTAAGTGTACTATACGTAACAATAATCAGCCGAACAACAAACTTGGCTGGGGAAGATAATCAAATGGTTAAAGATAATCAGTTGATTAACAACAATTTTCGATCAATATAATTTAAAACAAGTAAGAAAGGCTACAGTCGACGTGCAGACTGTGTAAGACCCCGTACTCCTTGTAGTGCGCATACATAAATACTTACAAACTTAAAAGAAGAAGCAGTAGACTGATTCATATTTTAAAATACAAATTTAAAAAAAGAAAATATTTTAAATTAAAATTTAAAAAAGTAAAAAAAAGTTATGCGCTAGCTTCAATCGAACCCGCGGTATCAGACACAGGATTCTCACATGTCGCCACTCTACCATATGCACCACACCTCAATTTGCAGGTGCTGCTGATTATCTGCATTTACATATAATAATGTTTTGTTATAGAAAAAGAAAAAGAAAACAAATGCCTGTCTGTGCTGGTGTTCGAACCGCAGACCTAATGTTTCTCTAATGCATGTCACATCACTTGGACCACAGCACTGTTGACAATCAGGACGGCTAAAGTAGATAAGCATTGATTTATCACTTAAATTACAATTTTTAACATTTTTGACCAATTTGTTTCACATGTTGTAGTTGTCCGATTTGGATCAAATTTGGTGAAGTTACTTTTAATATTTATGTACACATTCTGTGTGAGTTTGGTTGCGATCACTTTGCAAATACTATGCGATGATGCGATCTACCAACAACAATTAAAAGGCTTGCGGTTTATCAGCGTATGTTTGTATGTTTGCTAGCGCGTACGTTTGTATGTATAAGAAGCGTTGACACAAACAAAGTAAAACAAAAACAAAGCAAAGCAGAATCAAAGTAAAGCACTAGCAAATAACAAGCTAACTACCGCAATTCAAAATCCAACAGCTGTATGTATGTAAACGCGAACTCCGCTTTACTTATGTGCAAAGAACAAAGGTCAAAAAACCTACCACTGAACATATGTAGATATTGGCGAATATTGAAATTAAAGAGGAATTGCGAATGTTGATATGCATATATAAATATGTTTATTTCCACCAGTTATTAATTGTTTTATTTATGTGTATAACTAATTTACTTCGATTTGTGTGTTTTGCGTCAAATAGCCTTTCAATAAAACACACATATTTATATCAGTGCGGAAACGCAATGTCTCTAATATGGAGCAGCACTTTTCTATGTACTTTCAAACGTGTATGTGCTGTTTCTATGCTTGAACTTTCTATATTCTCCAGCACTGACTCGTTTGGGCACTTTTACCTGATCAACAGAAGAGTTGCACTTGGGTGTCTCCTGGCTGTTCAAATCCAGAATTCAACTCGACAGGTCAGTGTCTCCAGGGAAAATCCAACAACAACAATAAAAACCGACACACGCAGCAAACCAAAGTCCCTGCTCGGGCGACAATGAAAAATCGAATAATTAAATTAAAACAAAAATTGCAAGTTCTTAAACATTACAATTTATTTGTTGAACTAAGCAATAACGGAAAGTCTTTTTTTTTTATTTCATAACAATAAAAATTAGTACAGTAAGAATCTTAAAAATTAGTAAATGATAGGGGGGGTATCCTGATGACCTTGCGGTGCTGCCGTGAGGTATTGCTTTGCAAGGATCCAGGATAGGCTTGGTGTTTAAGCCGCACCGCCGAGATTTCGCCTCCTCTGCCTTTCTAGTTGTAGTAGCTCTGTGCAAATCCTCTGTGCAAAGTGGCATGCTGCAGACCAGTTGCTCTCCGTTTCGAGTATTTTGGTACCGAAGTTCTCGACCGACAGGGGAGTTCTTAGCGTAGCTTTCAGTTCCTCTCGAGGCAACGAGAATCTACGACAACAAAAAAGGATGTGTTCTGCAGTCTCCTCTGTGTCAGGGTAGCACCAAGGACACAGTGGGTCGCTTTCGTGTCCGAATCTGTGGAGGTAGCTTCGGAAACAGCCATGTCCGCTTAGCAGTTGGGTCAGGTGGAAACTGACTCCACCGAATTTCCGGCTGCACCATTTTCCAACGTGCGGTATCAGCCTGTGCGTCCAGCTTCCTTTCGTCGAACTATCCCATCTTCTTTGCCATTCCCTAAAGCTCCCTTCTCTCGCTGTTCTAGCCACTAAGCGATGCTGAGCGGGCTCTACCCGTTGTCTCTCCGAGTACACTTTAGCTCTCTCGGATGCCAACAGGTCAATTGGTATCATGCCCGCTATGACCAGTGCTACGTCTTCGGATATTGTCCTAAACCCGCTACAGACTCGTATCGCTCCCAGTCTGTAAGTCGACTGTATGCTTCTCCTGTATGCCTTTCTCTTCATGGCATGTGACCAGATCGGCGCTGCATACATAATTGTGGCTCTAACTACGTTCATGAGTAGCAGCAGAGTAGGTTGATGTGCGCCGTCTCCACTACTTTTCTGCTGCTGATAAGGACAGCCTCCATTTTTTGATCCGACAGTTGGAGTCCAACGGATGTCAGCCAGTCTTTGATTCTTACAACTGCTGCGCTGCACATGGTCTCTGCATCGCTTAGCTGCTTGGCAGTTACCACTAGAGCAACATCGTCCGCGAAGCCCACCAACGTTGCCTGCCCCGGGAGTCCGATTCTCAGAATGCCATCGTACATGGCGTTCCACAGTAGCGGTCCAAGTACGGATCCTTGTGGGACTCTTCCAGTCACGGTCCTGTATTTCGGAAGTAGTCCTTAACTATTCCTAACAGATAATCCGGGGTGCGAAAGTTATCCAGAGCCCTCAGGATGCATTCCCATTTTGCAGAGTTGAATGCATTCCGGATGTCCAACGTGAGTACAAGACAGTATTCCTTGCCACCACCACGCCATCTGGTCCCCTCAATAGCTCTTTCCGCCAATCTCGTTACCTCGGCGATCGCGTCGACTGTCGAACGAGCATTCCTGATCCCGAATTGCCTGGGTGAGAGGTCGCCAGCTTGATTGATCGCTTCGCCCAGCCTGTTGCAAACGATCTTCTCCAAAACTTTACCAACAGAGTCTATCAGACATATTGGTCTATACGAGGACGGTACCCCTGGTGGCTTGTTTGGGTTAGGGATGAGCACCAGGTTTTAGACTTTCCACGGGTCGTGAAAGACACATTGCTTTATGCAACTATTGAAGACGCTTGCGAATAGCTCCGGTCGCAGAGTCTATGCCAACTTCAACGCCTTGTTGGGTATTCCATCTGGGCCAGGTGCCTTGGAGTCCCGAATGTCGCATGCTGCTCTGATGGTCTCATCGACCGAGACCGCTGGGGCTTCCGGGTACATCATGGCGTACTTTGGAGCCTAATGGCCGTTGATTTGGGACCCGGGAAATAGCGTCTTCACTATCTCCATCATTTTTGCCGCCGACTTTGGTGGCATGGGTATTAGAGACTGTAACTTTTTCATCGCTAGCTTGCGATGGGGGGCCTTGCCCCAGATGTCGTGTTCCGTTTCGTCGCACAGCTCCAAGAAGCGATCCGTTTTGCGCCGATTTATGGCCTTCTTGAGCTCTCTGCGCTTCTCGGCGTAAGCCCCCCGTCTAAACTCGTAGTCTTGCCGTCCCCGGAGGAGTGCAGGCTTCTTCGTGCACTGATGCATCTTCGTCTGGCGTTCGCTATGTCTTCTGTCCACAAGTAGACTGGCGCATGGTGTCTACTTGACCCTCTTCGCGGCAGCATGCTGGAAGCCGTCGCAGGCTTCAATTATCCCTTCTATTAAGAGCTTTGCGCTGTGCTCCGCATTTGTTCCGTGCATAGGGGCAGAGAAGGCTTCAGCGAAAGCAGTCCTGTTTATAGTTTTCTCTCTGTATGCTCTGCCTGTCGTGGTCCAGGACTGCCCGACAGCCTCCCGGCTATTTACAGAAACCACAAAAGCGTTGTGGTCGCAAGCCGTGTACGCGTCGCTAACTGTCTATCCACATTGTCTCCATTGCGATCCGGAAGCAAACGTTAGGTTGATGACTGAACCTACGCCAGCTCTGCTGAAAGTTTGCTGCCCTCCACAGTTTAACAGAACAACATCCAGGGATGCAAAAGTTTCCAGCACTGCTTGCCCACGTCTGTTTGTATGGGCACTGCCCCACTCCACGGCCCAAGCGTTGAAATCCCCGGCAATGATGGCATCTGATTTTCTCCGAATATCTGCAGCTAGGTTGGTAAGATACTCATGTGTCTGGAGACTGGGTGCTGGGTAATATCTGTAGAGCCACAGCTTTGCTCGCACAAATCCCCGCGAGGCGCGGAGATACTTAAGTTGCAGCTGTTGGAGATCGCATACCAAAATCGCAGCCTTTCCATCCAGGTCGGACACGAAACTTGGCCCTTCTATTGAATTGTATTGCTCGCTCAGGAGGGCGACCCCTATTGACAGTTCGCGAACTGTCTGGTGTAGTTCAGGTTCAATTGTATAATTTCTAGCATTTGGGAGTCGGCTCGTCTATCTTACCGTTTGCTAAAGGGCACCTTTTACTTCCTGCATGGTGTTTGACCTCGTTCCTATTAGCAGCTGCGCAAATGAAGCAGCTAGCCTCGTTGGTGCACGCGGCCGCTCTGTGCCCTTCCCGACCGCATTTCAGGCAGGATTCCGAGCGGTTTACAGCGTTTTTGCACGAGCTGGCAATGTGGCCAAACTCGAGACATGTGTAGCACCTCTTCCGTGGAGATCTCTCTCTGACTCTGCAGCTCGTCCAGCCAATTTTCAGCTTTCCCTCCTTCAAAATGTTGCTGGCAGTTACGCTGCATTCCACTATAGCCCGACCGTAGGACTTTGACCATACCTTGATTGACTGGACCATCCATAAATGAGGCTAGCGCCTTACAGATATCCTCCTCAGTAGCTAGGCAGTCGATGTCTCTAATTTCCAAGGATACCTCATGCGAGACTGCTCTCACCCTTGCTTGCTGCCCCATAACTTTGCCAAGGGCAGTTCTCATCTCCTGGATGGCATTCTTGCATTTTCCATCCAGTTCCAGGACAAGGCCGTTACTTTGCGTCTTCCTCACTCGCTTAACGTGTTCGCCGACGCTCTGCAGCTTGTTGTCCTCTCTCCTGGTAACCAATCTCAGGATTTCGCTGTATGTTTTTCCATTTTCCGGCTGGATGATGATTGCATCAGCTCGAGGTTTCCTCTTTGCGTCTGCCAGCTGTTTACGTCCATTTTGGCCTTTGGTACCGCTTGAGCTATCTGCGCTGGTGCTGGGGGTGGTTTCTTATGCTGCTGTAGGCCGGGCTTTCCGTTGTCACTCTAGAGCACTCCTGTGTTTCTAGGAGATGTTTGGGTAGCCGACTCCCGTTTGCTCGCTGGTATCTTTTTCATCAACAGCGGATCAGGGTCCTCGGGGGGTGTTTTGGGCTCTCCGTTACTCTCTCCAGTCTTTCGCTAATCTCCACTTGGAGCTCCTTCATACCTTCATACTGGTTCAGCAGCAGTGGGAAGTGCGGATGCCGGCCCGCCTCCTGGTGGCGCTCTCGCAATCCTCGGTCGCAGGTGGAAAGTTGATAGCAACTCTTCCTCCGTTCGACTCCCTTCCTGGTCGTCCTCCAAGGTTGCTCCCGATACCTGAGCTCCGGTATATTTCCCCAGTGGCCGAGGATTTCCCCTTGGCTTCATCCCTGATGGGTTATACCGCCCAGACCCGGTCTCCAAAACCCCCTCCAATGAGCACCACTAGTGTGGCTGGGATGGAAGTTAGTCGGGATCCTTGACTTTTTTGCTCTGCAATACCGCGATCCGAGCTTACAATTTGATTCTGGGCTAGCAATATTTAGCTTAAAGTGATGCTTTCAATAGCGATCAGCTTATCGCGATGAAATAGATTAGCGGCGTTTTTCAACACTACTGAGCAGGAATAATGCTATTCACCTCGAAGGCATAGAAAAGTTCCAAAAAACCAACAACAAAGAGAGAAAGTTGGCTCAAAAGGGAAAGCCAGAAGAGCGCGCTTACCAGCAACAGCCTCCCTCCTCACTCCCCTCACCAGCCTACGCCCACGGCGGCCTGGTCACTGGGACAGAACTGCAACCGAAGAAACCAGCGATGGGCCTCCAGTCGGATCCTCACTTGACGCAGTATGTATAGAGGCGCCACGAACAGACTCAACCGTACGATTTTTTCTTTTAATTAGAGGCAAGAACACTTGTAAAAAACACTTGACTTCCAAACCGTGTGCCAACGCGTGTCACTTGTTTCAACTCTCCTTTGCGACTGTCATAGCGGAAAGTCTTGTCTGTCTGCTTAAATTTATTAAAGTATTTAGATTTTTTATTTCTTAAATTGGATAGTCTTGGTCCCATCCCGTCCCGAAATCAAATTTGCTCTTCCCATCCCGATTTTCCCGAAATATTTTTTTCACAATAATATTCAGTAGGTTTTTTTTAAATTAACTCATTTTAAATGCCAACATTTTTATTTAAAAACAAAAATTTTTTGAAATTGCTTCCAATTAAGTGAGTAGTGAGTAGAAAACACCCTTTCGCCTTTTGCCTAGCGAGCAATTGCAATAATGGCAATTCATTCATTATTTCAAGAGGGACCCAATTTTGTTACATTTCGTGTCACTTAATAAGGAAATGGTATCGAGTATTTTTTTTTGGGTCCCAACTGGTTTTTGGGTCCCGACTGTTCTTTCGGCAACCGCGGGAATTTCGGGATCGATCACTTATCGCGGTCATCCCGGTTTTTTCAAAGACATTCCCATCCCGCCCGATCCCGATAATTTTTTGCGGGTCCCGCGGGATTCCCGAAAATCACGATCCAGACGCCAATCTCTAATATAAAACCCGATTTATCAGAGCAATGAAACAACGTTACACGGGTACGCCAATTAATCTCTTTGAGATAGAACTCGAGCAATCAAAAGACAGTTCAGCAATTCTGTCGCTTAAAAAACTCGTCAGCCAATGCATCTCAATTGAGGGGCAGAGACCCAGAATAGACCCTGTCCAATGCCATAGATGTCAGGCTTTTGGGCATTCTAAAAATTACTGCCGACGGCCATTCTTTTGCCTCAAATGCGCTGGAATGCACGCATCTACGACGTGCACCAAGGCTAGGGACACACCGCCAAAGTGTGCCAATTGTCTGGGACAGCACAAAGCTAGCTACAAAGGATACACGGTATTCAAGGACATGCAATCTAAGTTGGCTTCTTCTAGGGCTCGCTCCGAATACGCTAAGATCAAACAAAGCAAAGAAGCGTCATCAATGGTCCTGCTGATACAAAGCCTGGTGCCGCATAAAAATAAGCCATATAAACAAAGCAATATCAGCAAAAAAAACAAACCAGCAGCAATAGCAACAAAACCAACAAAACCACCAAACGCCTGCAACTCTAAATAAAAATGCGCCAAAAATAACAACAAATTTTAGCAACAGACCTTCTAACTGGCGAAAACACAGCTAAATCGTCATTTCTGACAACACTAATTAGAAGCCAGCCCAAACTGTATCTGGACAAGCAAGTCGACACTTGTCTAGGTACCAAGATAAACTAAGAGCTGAGCAGCAACAACAACAATATGTAGATGGTGGATGGGCCGACATGCTACAACAAAGTATAACATGCACGAACAATATGGCCATAAAAATTGAAACTCGGATGGATATTTTAAAATCTTTATTGGCAATACTTAGTCCTGCTAATAAAACCAACATCCCTCAACAAAAATAGCAACAAAATCTGCATACGCCACACATAATAGCAAATGTCCTGATAACAAAGCCTGATCCGAACGATTTATCAATTGACTCAGAATCCAACGCAAAATATATATAAAACGAATAATACCTATAACAATCACATTAATATAAATATAAATAATAAAATTGATGCCACGTATGACATTCATGCCCTGGATTTTATTACAATTTAAGCAGCAGCAGCGAATAATAACAATATAATTAATAAAAATTCACTATCAATAAAAATATTTAAAAGACAACAAATGAAGTATGCCACTAAAATGAACGATACTAGCTCCAAGCTCGGCACAAGTAACGTTTATAACAATACAAACAAGAATTAAGCATATATTAACGAAACCGCTAGTACTATTAGTACTTAACAAGTTCAACTTTACAATATGTTAATCAGTTTATTAACACTCAGAATTTAAAAGTTACAAATACACTCGACCGCAAACAAGCAATAAAAATCTTACAAAATCGTTATGGTTGCGAAAAACAGGACCACAATAGAGGCCAGCCTGCGATAGATCCACAAAGAAATAGATCAGTCTCGTAAAATACAGCAGCAGCAACGACAGCATCATCAACTGCTCCTATAGCTCTAGACGCATCCACAACAGCAATATTCAAGATAAAAGATTGATGTAAGGCCATATTACTGCCCAAAAAGCAGCAGCTACAATAAATTGACAAACAGCAATAGTAGCATCTCGATAAGTAGCAGTGAATTCTCCAGAAAGGGCATGAAATGAAAGCAAATAAAAAAATAAATCAATTTACAAAAGGCATATAAATAACAAAAATCATAAGCAATTAACTAACGAAAAAATTTACAGTGTATACATTGCATGTGTATTACACATACAATACAACTGTACACAGCACACTAAAACGACGACGGCTCCTTCTGGGCCAGACGGCAACAGAGGCGTCCAACGGCATCAGAAGAATCTTGATTATGGCCATAGAGCTGCCATACATCCAGTGGAGCAGCTTCTATGGCGTTATGAATCTGTTTTGCAGCATTCCTCCACTTCTTAATGTCCCATTTTCTCTCCTGCACAAACTGCCGTTCTCATGACATGACGGGGAGTGGTGCTGAATCTGAAAAGAAATCAAATACAATTTAGAATATTTTTTAATAATATGTTGCCCAAACGCTGGCATGTAAACGGCCTGAAAGAGAGAAATAAACATAGACAGCGCCCTACGCCACTTAAAGGGTGGTTAGTGCGCATGACGGCTTTCCAAGGCGTCACACTAATGCAAAATACAGCAATATGCCAATATCAGCATATTGTCTGTATACATAAAAGATGAACGGCGGCAACTATAGCCACAAATCTTGGCCAGAAAAGGGGTGGCAACATTGAATGTGAATCCGCATCCAATAAATGACCAGATTATAGATTCCTTGACAATCTGGCCAAACCAAAGCTTTTGGCATATACAGCGACTGCGGCGTGGGCTACTATAGATCCATGGTGGCGTGGGATGACAAACATTTCCATATGGTGGCAACTCTGGCGGTGGGAGTGGCCCGGCCAAGTAGATGCATCCCTTAAGATGCATATCCAGCAACTAGCAAACCATAATCCTCAATCCTGTGGAATCTGGCTATAGCCAAAATGATTGGCCAATTCAGTGGCGGCTCCTGCGTCATTGACCATACCACAAACTTGGGCTTACACAGCGACTACGGCGTGGGAGTAAACTCCATGTTCGGTGGGCTATCATAAATCCACGGTGGCAACTCTGCACGCCGGAATGCTCTGACCAACTAGAGGCATACATGGAGATTTCTCGTCAAGCATCAGATGTCCAGATATTCGCATCCTGCGGATTCTGGCCATTTCCTTTCTCTGAACCAATAAGACCATAATAATAGATTATAACTCTAAAAGCCTTCCAAATCGACGAAACAGTCATCCTATTGCTACTCCCATTATAGTTCAACCTCCTCTGCTTACCGTCGTGGCTCCACGCATGCAGATATTTTTATCTAAGCTTTCGCAGACACGACTATTGAGTCTGTTTCGGCATTTATCGCTACCAAAACTCTTTGCAGCGTTAATATTTCAAAATTTCCGTCTCAAGCGGTCCCAGTCATAGCCTCAAAAAACAAGACCCTGACCAATTTTTCATTCTATATCAGAATGTAAGGGGTCGTGGGTCTAAGCTAAAACAGTTACATAAGAATAGTTTCTCTTTTGATATTGACACTATTGCATTTTCAGAGACTTGGCTTAGTTCCAGCATATATGATAATGAAATAATGTCATCAAATTATAATATATTTAGGCGCGATCGTCCTTATCGACGTGGTGGGGGAGTCCTTATTTCAGTAAGATACTGCATTAATGCTGAAATAATAGATGTTTCACCACTGCACGAAATGGAAATTGTTGCTGTTAAGGTCACTATCTCGTCATTTGCGCTTTATGTAACTTGTTCTTACATTCCTCCATCGTCTGAAATTTCGATTTATTTGCAACATTTCAATTTCATTAAAGAAACATTTAGTCACATTCGTGATTGAAAAATCGAAAAACTAATTAAGTTAAAACAAATTGCAAGTTCTTAAACATTAAAATTTATTGTTAGACTTAGCAATCGCGGAAAGGCTTGGCAGCGTGTGTGTGGCTATTGCGAGACGAAGATAACAACTGCCTTCCGCTCGCGACGGCTGCATTGCCGAATACGAATCAAACTTACATGCTAGCTTAAGTATAAGAGTTTTGTATGCGTGTATTACTGGACAATTCAATAATCTCAGTAATTAAAGCTTATCCTAACAATTCATTTTTTCGCCTTGTTCTAACTATTATCATGATGTAACATTCCGGCCACCTTGAAGGGATCGCCTTCAATCCCTTGGTAGCCCTGGCAGCATTAGCGCCGGCCGCCGGCTGATCTGCCGCATGTCCAGTCCTCCGACGAGAGGGCCGCTTTGAGTTAAGCCTCCACACACTGAAGGCTGCTTTGCTTCCTTCGAAATGAGTCCTGGAACTCCTTCACCAGGTTCCTCACGAAAATGTGGCTCCTTCTCCAAGTATCGCCGGACTGGCGTGCCATGTCGAGCGAATAAGATGTACGCTGTTAAAATGAGAGGTTTAGTGGATCTTTCTGTAAACTCAATATAAACCGCATTTGATGCAAAACACACGAACACCGCTGTATACACTTTTCGCGGTGCTCGTCCTCTTATCTTTACCAGCACATCTGTGGCACCGCACAATTCTATACCTAGATGCATCAAAGAGGTTCGTCTTTCAAAATCGTCCGACTTTTGACTGTATATAGTCAGCGATTGCAATCTTACTAAGCTAGATAGGCAAACGAGAACTGAGTATTCTTTAAACCCTTGAGGCCAATGTCTTTTTACCATGCAACGAAGCCGAACGAACTGATCGAGTTTCTGAACGCCAAACCCTCTTGACGACAAATCGGCTGGATTTGATGATGTCAGTCCATGTCCCAAAGATACATTATTGGCCATCTCTTGGAGGCCTGCAACTCTATTGGCTACAAATGTTGCAAGTAATGAAGGGGAAGTATATGTACAATGTAGTGCGGTTTCTGAATCATTCGAGAAACTCGCACTCTCGATTCGACATCGGTCAAACGCGAATATTTGGGCTAAAATATACGCGAAAGATTCTAGCAATGTTTTTCGCTTGGTGGGACTTAGTTTGGCGAAGCTATTAACCAATTAATACCGAAAAGTATCCAAACTTGGTGTCCACCTTAAGCCAAGCGTTTTTGTCGAATCGGCATCATTCGAAATCCAAAGTTTCTCATTTCCGCCTTCTTCTAATACGTTATAATGGTTTTAAAACCATTTTGCCAATGGAAAATTGCCCGTTTTGATATCTGCCGTGAGGGCAGTTCGGTTCAGACGGAACCTACAAAATGAACCAATTTGATCCCTCTGAATCGCAGGTCCCACCAGAAATTCCTTGAGAACTTCTGTATCTATGAACATGCGACCAAGGTCAAGATTTACGTTCATGAAACTCACATATACATCCTCTAGTTCCCAGATCATGGGAACAACTTGTCTTTTGACAATTTGTGACGACCCCAGAACTTTGGGATCAGTCGTGACTGACAAATTGACACAAAAGTGTCCAGTCGTCAATTTTTGAGCGCTGTCCCGAGAGCTTTGTTTGCAAACGAAGAATAATTTGCCGAAACACTTTTCTCCGGGGCAGCTTCGACCTCACAGTGTCGATCTACACTGTCTTCAAACGAACATCTTTTCTATGTTGCATCACTGAGCAACATATTGGTCTTTTGGTAAGCATTTTTTTGCACCGCCCTGATGCCACCCAACCAAACAACGTCCTTTGTAGTAACGGACCACCCTTCGCCAATCGAATTTGTCCGTTACGAAGCATTTCAAAAAAGGAGTCGGCTCCCAGAAGTATATCTATTTTCTGGGGTTTGTGGAACTCAGGGTCAGCCAGTTCGACATTTGCTGGGATCTTCCACCTATTGATGGGAAGATCACAATCTGGCTGCCTGCTACAAATCGATTTCAGCACCCAAAATTCGGCGCTGAACTGATGTCTCGATACACGAGACGAAACTATAGTCGCTACTTTGCATTTTGCAGTCAAACTCGACTGTCCAACCGACTTTACAGTTAAGCTCTTGCTCTTACGTTGAAGCCGCAAGGCTTGAGCCAGACTTTCCGTCATAAAAGTTTACTTGTGATCCAGAATCCAACAAGACTCTAGCAGTTCGATTCTAACCGAAACTGTCTCGAACTTTGACAACTGCCGTTGCACGAATAACTTGATCGACTAGTAACATGATCAACATGGGCAGGCTGTGAATTTGTGAAGGAGAGTGTTGTGAGGACGAGAACAAACTCTACACTTCGACGCAGTGCAGTTGGACACTCTGTGCTCTGAACGCAAGCAGTTTATGCAGAGTTGACTAGATTTTACGAAATTAAATCTATCGTCTACCGGCAGTGCTGCAAACACTTGACAATTTTCAATCATATGGTTTGCAGTGCAAAACTGGCATTTGGGTTCCACTTCTTTTTCAACATTTGTACACGCAAACGACGATTTTTTAGCGTGTTTCATTTCAAATGTTTGCTTCATCCTAGACTTTGAACTTTCTTCAGCAGACAAATGCTGATATCGCCTGTTCAAAGCCGCAGCACAGTCGGCCCATTTCGGCAATGTGTTGTAATCCAGCTGTTCCTCATACTTCGACTTTGTATGAGGATCTACCTTCGACATAACTATATGAATCAAGATTGCATTTGCGAAATCTTGCTCATCTCCAACGGACATTAGCGAACCAAAAATTGCCGATACCGAGTCAATTATTGTTCTAATTCCAACTGCCGATGGCTTGGACATCGGCTCAATGTCAAACAACTGGGCAAGAGTGTCAAAAAAGATAAGACACTTGTTGTCATATACTCGACTTAGACTTTCTAATGCCTTCGGGTAGTTCGAATCAGATACTTGGAAAGCTCTGATGGTGCCTAACGCCTCATCTGATAAGCACGATATCAAATGGTTGAATTTCTCAATATTTGACAGCGAGCAATCAGAGTCTACCAAGCTATTAAACAGACCGATAAATTGTCTGTATTCCGAGTGTTTACCACTAAATTTGGGCAACTTTAGTTTGGGCAAGTGAGAATGGTGAGAAGGCTGAGGGACGACTTCTGCTGCCTGATGCGCACTTAGGGCTGACATGTATGAAGACCGTGCCAAAATACATGTTTCCTCAAGCATTGCACGGCTAGTATTGTCAGGATCTATTGCATCGATCTCTGACTGCAGATCCATAGCTTTGGAAATGTATGAATTTAGTATGTCTAGCCGGCACTGAATCTCAAATTTGCTTGGAGTCACCATTTTATTAATGAGTGAACTCCTTTGGCGCTCTATGTCGCTCTCTACTTTTTCCAATTTAACAAATAATTGACTTAAACGAGCACTAAGGCAAGTTTCCGCGTCAACTAAAACGGTGTCATTAGGGTCTGTTTTGTGTGCCATATTGACTAATTAAATTTTGACTCTATTCGAATGCACGTAAGTGTACTATATCCGATAATAATCAGCTGATCAACAAACTTGACTGACGAAGATACTCAAATGATTAAAGAGATTTGTTGATTAACAACAGTTGGCGATCAATATAATTTAAGAAAATCAGAAGATAAAAGATAATCAGCTGGCTAACTGAAATTCTCGCATGTAAAAGAAATAACAGCAATTAACAAAACGCAAGCGTATGTAGATAAGCGCCGACAGTTGTCAACAACAACAAAATACGAATCTACGAAAATGCACCAGCGCAACAAAAATCAGCTGATTACTGATATTCGAATTATTCGACTGCACAATTAAAAAAAACAACAACAGCGCATGCGCAGGTAGACAAACGATGCGATCTACCAACAGCAACAGCGCATGCGTAGGCAATGATGCGATCTACCAACAACAACTAAAAAGCTTGCCGTTTATCAGCGTACGTTTGTATGTTTGCTAGCTTGTACGTTTGTATGTAAGCAGCGTTGACACAAACAAAGTAAGACGAAATCAAAGCGAAGCAGAATCGAAGTAAAACACTAACAAAGTACAAGTTAACTACCGCAAGCCGAATCCAACAGCTGTATGTATGTATGTATGTATGTAAACGCGAACTGCGCTTTACTTATGTGCAAAGAACAAAGGTCAAAAAACCCACCACCGAAATATGTATGTAGATATTGGCGAATAGCGAAATGAAAGAGGAACGGCTAACGTTGATATGCGAAATTAATGTAACAAATATATTTGCGCTAGTTAAGTGTTCTGTTTTATTTATGTATATTTATTTAATTCGATTTGTGTGTTTTGCTTCAAATTGCTTTCCAATAAATCACAAGTATATATCAGTGCCGAAACGCAATGTCTCTAATGTGCATTAAATGCGGCAGTACTTTTCTATGTACTTTCAAATGTGTATTGTGCCGCTTCTATGCTTGCACTTTCTATATTCTCCTGCACTGACTCGTTTGGGCACTGTCACCTGATCAACAGAAGAGTCACTCTTGGGCTCAATTCTGGGACTATCACTATCAGCAATCGGCGAAAGGCTTGGTAGCGTGTGTGTGTGGCTATTGCGAGACGAAAAATTACAACTGACCGCCCGCTCGTGACCGCTGTACTGCCGAATACAAATCAAACTTACATGCTAGCTTAATATAAGAGTCGTACTTCACTTAATCTTATGCTACAAATTCATTGTTTTTGTCTCTTAACTACTACTTCCATGTTCTCTTAAAACTAACTTATGCTATGCTCCAACAATGTGAAATAAATATTATCTTATAAGGATCCCGAGACCATACGCTATTATTAGATGATCATTTCATTGCTCAAGTTGTGCACAACTAATCACCCACGTTTAACCATACGTTTGGCAAAGTTTCCAATGTGAGTAAATATTTCTTTAATAGAATCGAAATGCTGGAGGAGTATTGGAATAAGTTACATAAAGCGCAAATGACGAAAAAGCAACTTTAACGCCAACAATCGATTGTATATATATGGTTATCAGATGTAGAAATTAAAGCAGGTAATCTAGATATTTACATTGACCGAATGCAAAGTAAGGAAATGGATGAGTCCGATAACCCTTCGGATCATGCGTTATTACAAGATGATTGAAACACAATGCACAACTGGTGCATAACTAATCACTTGTACCTTAATTTCTCTAATTGCCTGTTTATGACTTTTAAGGAGTAACCCTCCTTGCTTAGCCAATTACTATATTGACATTGTACCCTTAAAACGCATAATGTTAGTTGAAGATCTTGGTGTTCTCTCCCCATGCCTAAACTTGACGCTGCTGAGTGGTTTCTTTGCTAGTTATATGATATAGTAGTCCGATTTGAAATTTGGTCAACAGATTGGACACAATTAGAAATTCATTCTGCGTGAATCTCGTTAAAATCGGTCAATAGACACAGAAAATGTTCATACTAAGCATTTTCAACTGATTGTTCCTAAGACAGCTATATAATATAGTGGTCCGATGTGGTTTGTAACAAATTTCATCGAGATAGCTTTAAAACTGAGAGACTAGTTCGCATAGAAACCGACAGACGGACATGGCTATATCGACTCGGCTTGTGATGCTGATCAAGAATATATATACTTTATGGGGTCAGCCACGCCTCCTTCTGCCTGTTACGCAAATTTCGCTTCTGAAAAACTTAATAGACCCCTCTACTCTTTTTTAGAGTACGGCGTCTAATAAGGAGGCGAAAGACATGCTCTACCCATGATATGGTAAGATGACATGGAGAGTAGGCAGCGTTTACCTGCGGCTCAAGAAACTGCATCTCGAGACGGACCTTGGGCTAGAGTCAGTCCTCAAAACACGGCCATCGATTCGGAGAAAGAAAGGCGTCGACGAAGAAGAAGACGGGGATGGTAGTCAACCGGGATGAAGGCTCTGCAGCTAAATCTTCATAAGTACAAGTTGGCATCGGCGGAGCTCCTGTTAGCATTTGAGCAAGGGCCCGTCAAACGTGGTCTTAGCCCAGGAGCCATGAATTGCAACGGGCAGTGTCGTGGCGGGGCTTAGGTCAAAACTAGAGCCGCTGCGTACTTGTACGGAAAGGCATTCACGCATATCTAATGCCTAATCAGGCAGCAGTATTGCTGGAAAACGGCGAACAAAAGTTGATAGTAACTTCATGCTATATGTCACACGACTGGCCAGCACCCCCAGAAGAGCTAGAGAAGCTATCCAGCGAGACCATCTTCAACGCCAAACTGATAGTCGGAACAGATGACATCAATATTAGTGGTGAGTCTCTTGCAGATTACATACTTATCTCTAGTCTAGGCATAGCAAATGTTGGAGAGTTACACACATACGTTGGCCACACCTTCATAATGTACTGGATCCTACACATGTGACAGGCGCCATCATAGCGAAATAAAGGGTCCTCGAAACACCCTCCTTCTCAGACCACAAGGTGATACAATTCAAGTGTAACTTTAAAAACATTTCAAAAGTCAACTCATTTAGGAACCCGCGAAATGCGAACTGGTCAGTTTATTTTCGACGACCCGCATTTGAGTATGGTGTAAAAATAATTATAATGTCTCACAATCACTCAATCTACAAATCTCGGCAAGGCCTCTCTCAATCCTGCTAAACCCAAAAAAGTCTGGACCGTTAATTCATAAACAAAATAAATAATTGAATTTATTTAAAAATAAGAATGAGGTCATTTCTGTTAATGCATCTTTGCTAACTGGTATTTTTTAATTTTGTTTAAATGATTAAACTAAATCTCGTAATCGGCTTATTATTATTGTTTTGTACATCATCTGGAACGTTTATCATTTATTGTCAGGAACAATGCAGGCAATTTTGGCTATTATTCGCGAAAATTTAAAGGCTCACAATGGGTAAAATTTCTATTACGTTGTAAGCTTTTGAAAACAAAAGCTCAATCTATGTCTGCAATAGCAGACACACTCCTTCCAAGGTCCACTTGCTATCCCGTTCCTTGCTTTTAAGGTTGAAAGTCCACACGTAGGTAGGCCCTCGCATCCTGAAAAATAAAAATTTTATTTTTAAGATGTTTAATTTAAATTTTGATAGTTTATGTTAGATCAGAAAATATCGAAAAAACTTAATATTGTATAGTATGTTGGTTTGTTCCAGTATTTTAATTATTTTTGTTAGCATTGAGGTTATCGATAAGATTTTTTTTTTCACTTACACAGAACAAACCTTACGTGTATTATAAGAAATTGAAAAAAGGATCATAAGCATAAGTAGTTAGCATAAGGAAAAATAATGAATTATTAGTATAAGCTAGACTGAATGAAATTATTGAATTGTAAAGTACTGTAAAATTTCTGAAAACTTCTTATATTTAAGCTAGCGCGTAAGTTCTGTGTATTCGGCAGAGCAAATGTCGACTGCGGCAGTTAGTTCGATACTGGGACTGTCAATCCGGTTCATTGGTCTATAAGACATTTCAATGCTTGGTTTGCGGTATGTATGTGTCGGTATCGATAGACTCTTTGGATTTCCCTTGAACTAGTGATACAAGTCGAAGTCTGGATTTGAACAGCCAGGAGTGGATATAATACCCAGAATTGAGCCCATGAGCGACTCTTCTGAAGATCAGATAGCAGTGCCCAAACGAGTAAGTGCATAAGAGATTATGGAAAGTGCGAGCATAGAAGCGGCACATAGTACATATAAACGTACATAGAAAAGTACTGATTCATTTGTTGCACATTAAGGACATTGGATTTCGGCACTTATATGTATGTACATGTGGTTCCCGATAATCCGCAGTGATGTGATAACTATCAGTAACCACTATAGTTTATATTATTATATGTAGTTTATTGGTATTATATTTTAACTTTAAATAATTAACAGAGTTTTAGCTTATGTGTGTAAGTTTTCACGACTTGCTTCTGCGTGTGTCTTCAACAAGATCTTGCCATCGACTACTTCGTTCATTTATTTTGTTCATCTGAACTCTGCTTTCAACTGGTTGAACGCCACCTCTTGCAACTCTTTGAATTCGAACTCAGAATCTTTTCGTAACAAATCAGACAATGGTTTGGCGACTACTGCATATCCGTCAATGAATCTTCTGAAATACGATGTCAACCCGAGAAAACGTTGAACTGCTTTCTTATCCTTAGGTGTCGGAAAATTGGCTACGGCTTCACTTTTATTTTCGCTAGGTCTAATCGTACCATTTTCCACAATGTACCCCAAAAATTCAACTTTTTTCTGTAAAACCTGGCATTTACTCCAATTAATTCTTAGGCCATTTCTCTCTGCAACCTCCAATACTCTCTCTAATTTGCCGAATCCCTCTTCAACATCAATGCTTGGGATTATTATGTCATCCATGTACACTACAGCATCACCTTTCTGTATCAACTCACGCATGACAGACATTATAAAACGCATAAATACAGCCGGCGAGTTAGATATACCAAATGGTACAAATCTAAACTCATACTGTCCATTCTGCGTTACAAATGCTGTATACTTTTGTGACTTTTCTGCAACAGGTACATGAAAGTAACCATTCGTCAAATCCAAAGTAGTGAACACCATTGCTCCTTGCAACTTTTCGATCACGCTGTCCATCTGTACCATTGGAAAATTATCCCTTACTATCTTTTCGTTTAACTTTCGATAGTCACAGCATAGCCGTTTGGTACCATTTTTCTTCGTCACCAACACTATTGGCGAAGCATATTCAGAGGTACTTGGTTTTATGATTCCTTCTGCTATCCACTCTTGGATCTGAGAATCTACCACACTCTGCTCACTATAAGACAATCGTCGCGGATGTTGAAAAACTGGCAAGTCATCTTTCACCACAATCGTCATTTCTACTTTGCTGTTCACATTTCGTTGTGGCTTGTGCAAATATATCAAAGTTTTTGTTTTGATTGACTCTTCTTTACTCAAGTGTGACAAATCTACAATAACTTATTTCGCTTCAGTACTCATCATGCACAAGTTTCCAAATTCTTCAAACACTTCTGTCAACTGCTCTTGACTTTTCAATGTATCAGAGCTACTACTCTCTTGTACATCTGGAAGCTTGCGAGTAAACTCTGTGCCAACTTCAGTAACTCTCAAATTAACGTCTTTTAAAATAGTCCTGCCCAAAAATTGCTTCAAATGCGATGTCTTCATCAGAGACGATATGAAACTCAATCAACAGGTTGATTTCGTCGATCTGCACAGGAACTGTTACACTGCCAAAAGTTACAATCTGACTTTCACCAATACCTGTCAAACATTTTTCGACACCTGTTAGTTTGTTAATGCCTAACCTTTTGAAAATACTTCTGCGCATCAAACAAAGATCTGATCCCGTGTCAACAAGTCCTTTGAAATAAACTTTAGCGTGCTTAACAACCTTCAACTCTAATTCAGAATTGATGACTTTACTTGATGGTTTTGTTACCACATCCTGAACTACGTTTGTCAGCTTTTGTTGCTTGACTTGAACTTCAACTCTGCACTGATTAGCTCTATGTCCTGGCTGATTACACTTAAAACATACAAACTCCTTTTTCGGACAATCCTTTTGAATGTGATTCTCATTTCCACACTTATATCATTTTTTATTTCTTCACGATGTCTTATTGTTGTCATTCTCATCTACGTTTGACTGTGAACCTATCTTATTGAACTGCTTTATCGGTCCTCTCATCTTCTGGTATGCCTCCATCTTTATCTTAAGCTGACTTATTGTCCTGGCTTGATAAAGTAGTGCTTTATTCTATCTAGAATCTGGTACACCATTCACAAAATATTCTAGTAGACTCTCATCTTCCAAGTCTATTGGTTTTGCAATCTCCATTAGAGCGTACAAATATTCCTGCAATGTTTCATTTTTGTTCTGGTAACGCCTACCAAGTCTACGATGTATTTCCGCTGACGATACTTTGACCCCAAACTCATTGACTAGTGCAACTTTCAATGCACTCCAATCACGAATATTACGCTGGCTGCGTACAAATAATTTTGCTGCACCCTTCAGCAACTGCTTTGCATACACGAATATCTGTAACTGAGTCCATTCTACTGTCAACGCGCATTCCTCAAGTTCTTCTATCCAATAATTAACATCCAACGCATTTGAACCATCAAACTGCGAAACACTACCTTCTACATCTTTTAATGTAAACCATGATTTAACGAACGTCGGATTTTCCATCTGTCTACTACCGAATTGTTGTTGTCTGCTTTGAGCTTCATTCTCCCCATGTTCTCTAGTATCATTCTCACCTGATTTATTTTCTGAAACTGATACAACAGTTACTTCATTTTCCTCATGAACACTGTCCAGATCACTTTCCCCTTCGTTTTCCAAACCATAGTGAGCAAGCAATCGATTTTGTAACTCCACTTTTCTTCCGCTTGATTGAATTCCAAGTTCCATTAATTTTTCCCGCAAATCGGTCACTATCAATGCCAAAATCTCGTTTCTATTCATCTTTACAATTTTCCTGTTTAAATGTATCAAAACTTTTAAAATTAAATATGTAAATTTAAATATATACAAAGATTTTACAAATTGTTAGTGTAATTTCGCTTTTGCAACAAGTTCAATCTTAAACAACGACTCTCAAACTTTACGTTACGATTTTCAAACTGTAAACAGTCACTTCAATGTTATTCATACAAAATTTTTCTTTTACAACGATTACTGAGCTTCTTTCGATTCTCTACAACTCACACATCCCAATCCAGAAATAATTTTCGTCGTCGCACCGAACTTGTCTCACACACTCGCCACCAGATATTTGCCTCTCTCGTCTGTGCACGCACGTCTTCTTTTCTGATTTCGCATATGATCCCGTTGCTTTACTCGGCTTTCAGCTCTCGTTCACTCGTTGGGTTTTTTTTTCCCCGTGCCTCTCTTGTTGCACGCACGTCACTATTCTCTGCTTCTGCTTCTCTCGTTTTCCTCTTCTTCGACGCTAAACTCTAGCCGCTATGAGTTTCTGTCTTTCTCGTTTTCGTCGTGCCTTTCTGCTGCGTACAATCTGCAACCACCGTTACTTCTCGGCATTCGTCTGGCGCCTTGCAAGTTTCTGTTCTTAAGCTCTTTAATTGCCGACAACACACACAACACGACAACAAGCAATTCGTACATTTACACACACACCAATTGTTCTTTTTATTCAATGATCTTTTATTTAAGGCCGAATTTCCAAAATTGTGAAATTCAATCCCGGTTGAGCTCTTCTGGTTCAGATTCAAATCCTACATACATATGTGATTTATTATTTTATTGAAAAGCAATTTGGCGCAAAATCTATATTTGGTTCAGCAGTAAATTGTTAAAATAAACTAATTATAGGGATCTTAGTAAATTGCCGTGCGAGGCAATACGATCATCTGTTGCTTGTAATGGCGCTTATCGCATTTCGTTTTGTATCATTGTTTTCATAACATTCATCATTTTGTTCTTTTGCATCCATATTCTTACCGACTCGCGCATCATTGTTTGAGCCACATTAAACAGTCGTTTTTCATTCCCACTTCAACATAGAAGTTTCATATCGCCCTTCTATAAGAATTTTCTAAATTTCGGCTTACCTTCTCAGGTAAGTTGGGAGGAGAAAATGAAAGAGTCAAATGTCACTCCATCGTGAAATCAGTTCACTGTATTTTTAGAGCGACGTTGCAGAACGCTAGTGAGGTATGGCCATTTATGCCTAAAAAGGGGTCATCTATTACGATCTGCAACTCTGGAAAATGTCGTTCATGTGGATCCAAACATCACTCTGTGCTACATATAGGTGTTTCGTTACCAGCAACTACTCCTTATCCTCTGGCAGCTTCATCTGTGGTTGGCGATAAACAACCGAGTTCCAAATTGGATGTCGATAATCGGAGCATCCCAAGCAACGTTAGACTTGCTGATCCTACTGAGCTAGGTTGTTTTATGATTTGCTATGTGTCGAACAAGTTAAACTGCTAACAGGATTGCCTCTATTGCAAAAGACACGACTTGGATGGAGTGGAGCCGGTTGTGGTGCACACCAAGTGGGAGTATCCCTCATGATCAAGCATGTATCATCTGATAGTGCAGCAGATGAACTTATTCACCATTTTTGGGAGGTTGAAAGTGTTACGGATTGCCTGGCCAAGATGACCAAGAAAGACTTCGAGTGCAAGTCCCATTTTGTAAAAACCCTCCTCCGGCTCCCAACAGGTGAATATTCGGTACGGCTACCTCGGAAGCACAGCATCGATCGATTCGGAGATTCCTGTGTGCAGGCGTTTCGAAGATTTTTATCATCGGAGAGAAAACTACAGCGCATTCCTCAACTTAATTCACAGTACCGAGCTTTCATTAAGGAATATTTGGAACTTGGGCATATGACCTTAGTTCCCCCAGAGTTCCTGAAAGCTTGTAAGTATTATCTACCTCATCACTGCGTGCTGAAAGCAGAGAGCACCACTACGAATCTGCGCGTCGTGTTTGATGGATCAGCGGACAATACTTCTGGATGGTGGCTAGATGAGGTGTCAATGGCTGGTCCTGTCATTCAGCCCAAATTATTCAATATATTGCTTATTTCGAATATTTACTGGCGACATCAGCAAAATGTACCGTTGCGTCCGGGACGAGGACCCAGACAATTACCTACCACATTCTGTGGCGGGACTCGACGCAAACTGAAATAAACGTCTTCAAATTAGACACCGTTACTAATGGGACAAAGCCAGTCTCCTTTCTTGCAGTTCGAACAATGCAACAGTTAGCTCTGGATGAGCAAACTTCATTTCCAGTCTGTTCTACGACGGTTTTCAGAGATTTTTATGTGGATAATCTCATATCTGGTGGTGCTTCTGTGAATGAGGTAATAAAGTTCTTGTGGCTTTCAGATCCAAAAATGGTGCTCGAGTCATGCACAAGTGTTAGAGGTTCCGGAGAAGGACAATGAGTCATTCGTGAAATTCAGCGATATAGGCGACATAACGAAAACACTTGGTCTTGCTTGGAATCCCTCAACCGACATGCTACTGGTTCCCTGTACTCTTAACAGCCGTCGTCGAAGCATTGCAAGAGATTTATAGTTTCAACAATTGCACGACTTACGATCCATTGGGATTAATCGGACCTGTCATTATTAAGGCAAACATATTTCTTCAACTCCTTTGGAAGGAGAACGTAAACTATGATGAAAGTCTGGAAGATCTCCTTATTACGTCATTCACCAGGTTGGTGTTAAATCCGATCGCCGATGTCGAAGTTCATGGCTTTTGTGATGCAAGCCTATCAGCATATGGAGTATGTGGTCTCGAAGGGAGAGCATCCAGTGTCGCATCTTCTATGCTCGAAATCGTGGGTGGCCCCCGTTAAAGTTCCACCCGTGCCCAAACTTGAGCTATATGGAGCACTTGTATTGTCACAATTAATGGTAGGAGTCTGGAAAATTAAGCTGGATCATTCCACTGTTGGTCGGATTCGTCTATAACTATTTCATGGATACGAGATGAACCTTCAAAATTCAATGTTTTCGTCGCAAATCGCATAGCCGCTATCCAGGAGCTCACCGCAGATTTTCAATGGCATTATGTACCAACGTCTGTGAATCCCGCTGATATAATCTCTAGAGGCGCTACTCCAAATGAGCTCAGTTCGTCCACACTTTGGTTCTGTGGGCCCGAATTCCTAATCGGCTCACTTACGCTCTGGCCAGCTCTTGTCTTCTGGAGAAGCCAACTTCAGAATCAACTTAGTCAATGAGCTTGAGTTTGACGTCATAAATGCAAATACTTGAATTCATTTCCTGCGATGAAAGGTATATTTGGCTATATCTACAAGTTCATTCATCGAATTCGGTATGCCGATCTTTTAGTATCAGACATACGCTTTGGTACTTTGATACTTTTAAGGTACATCTAGAATAGAGCTCTTCAGGAAGATATAAAAGATGTGCAGCAGAAAGGTATGGTTAGACGTTCAAGTCCTGTCTCCTCGCATTTCTGGATAATCTTGAAATCCTGCGAGTCGGTGGACGTCTCGAAAACTCGACTCAGCCACATGAGGCTCGGCATCCCATAATATTGTCCAGACATCATCCGAATACTAATGCCATCATCACAAATGGCCATGAACGCAATCTCCATGTTGGCCCAAAGGCACTATTGGCAACGATTCGACTACAGTACTGGCCGATTGGCAGTCGAAAAACAGTATCAAGTGTACTAAAAAAATGCATCCGATGCTTCCGGAGTAAGGTAAGATTAACTGAACTTATAATGGCAGACTTGCCATCGGAGCGATTTGTTGGAACTCGAGTATTTGACATAGCAGGTGTCGATTTCTGCGTGCCATTTTTTTTTTCAAACCAGAGAGTCTCAACAAGGCGCCTGTGAAGTGCTATAAGTACAACAACAAAAGCTGTCCATCTGGAGCTGGTCAAGGATCTTTCGACGAATGCATTTCTCAATGCTTTAAATCGCTTCACTTGCACTCGTATCAAAACACAACAAATTTGGTCTAATAATGCAACCAACTTTGTTGGTGCAAAGAACGAGCTGCTGGACTTAAAGCATCTGTTTCTAAATGAAAAGCATCGAGATTCCGTGCTACAATTTTGCTTGGCGGATACCACCGATGGGAAATTTATTCCACCCCGTTCCGCACTTTGAAGGTCTTTGGAAAGCTGCTGTCAAAACATCGAAGCATCATTTTTACCGAGTAGTAGGATCACCTACTATTGGATTCGAAGAGCTTCGGACACTCGTTTGTCAGGTAGAAGCAGTAATTAATTCTCGCCCATTGCTTCCCATTTCAGAAGATCCAAAAGACCTTCATGCGTTAACGCCATCTCACTTTTTGGTCGGTGGCCCACCGGCCTTGTTTACAGAACCTGAACTAGCACGCCTCAACTTCAATCGACTTGATAGTAGGCAGAGAGTCATTAAGCGTGCTGTAAACAAGCTGTGCCTGCTGTCCAAAAAGGAATCTGTTGAAGCTAGTAGTTCAACGGGGGGAGTATGTTTGGTTCAGCAGTAAATTGCTAAAATAAAACAAGAAAGAATGCTATAGTCGCCTCGAGACTTTATGATACCCGTTACTCAGTTTCAATTTGTTATTAACAATGGTGATGGATATAATAACTTGGCAAACACAGAACATTTTCATACAAATTCATGTTTAGAGCATATTTTTGACCGATCGTTCCTATGGGAGCTATACGATATAGTAGTCCGATTTGGATCAAACTTGGTCAGTATATATATATTATTGACAGATGTATTCTGTGTGAGTTGGATTAATATAGCTTATTTAACGCAAAAGTTTTTCATACTAATTCATATTTAGAGCGTATTTTTGACCTATCTGCCCTATGGGAGCTATACGATATAGTAGTCCGATTTGGATTCAACTTTGTCAGTATACATATACTATTGGCAGATGTATTCTGTGTGAGTTTGATTAATATAGCTTATTTAACGCAAAAGTTTTTCATACTAATTCAAATTTTTTTAGCGTATTTTTGACTGATTGGCCCTATGGGAGCTATACGATATAGTTGTCCGATTTGGATCAAACTTGGTCAGTACATGAATAGACATGTACTTTCCGTGTCAATTTGGTTCAGATAGCATAGCTAACAAAAAAGTTTTATATACTAAAACATTCTACTTTTGCCTGTACATTTACCTTTATATGCAAATAAATCGCCCTAAAGTGTGCGCGTCAAAAAACAAAAACAATCTTGTACTGCTTGGGTATTGTACCTTTCATTTGCGACCCCTATCATCTTTCTAGCTCTTATAGTCTCTGAGATCCTTTTGTTCATACAGACGGACGGACGGACGGACAGACGGACAGACGGACATGGCTATATCGACTCGGCTATTGATGCTGATCAAGAATATATATACTTTATGGGGTCTGCCACGCCTCCTTCTGCCTGTTACATACATTCCAACGATTACAATATACCCTTTTACTCTACGAGTAACGGATATAATAATTATAGTGATCGTTGTAAATTGGCCTGCGAGTCAATACGATCACCTATTGCTTGCAATGGCGCTTATCGAATTTTGTTTTGTATCATTGTTTTCATTACATTCATCATTTTGTTCATTTGCATCTATATTCTTACCGGCTCGCGCATCATTACTTGAGCCACATTAAACAGTCGTTTTTCATTCGCACTTCAACATAGAAGTTTCATAAAAACTTCTCTAAGAAGTTTCTAAATTTCGGTTGGTAGTAGGCAAACTCGTTTCGGTATATAAACATTGTACATATATAATTAATAAACTTAATAAATTTGAAAATAATTGCTATCAAAAAGCTTGGTAGCCCAACAACCTATATAAGCCGACGCAAGAATCTAATGCTATCCGGGCATTAAAATGTAATAAGTACAGTAACATTTAATTAATTTTGTCAGCATTATGACCGTTTTCTCTTTTGCTCGTCTATGTGCAAATTAAATCAAAACCAATGTCCCCAATTACATATCTAAAGATTTGAAAGTATTTTAAAAAAGAATCTATCATAAATCATAATAATAAATTCCTATCGACTTAAATAACTAAATTTAATTTTATGGTTAAGTAAGAAAAAATCAAATTTTGGTATGGTATGTATAATAATATGAATATTAGTTGTTATATATATATTTCAAATACATTTGAAGTTTAAACAGCACATGTATGTAAAAACGGCTAACCAACACCACAAATGAGTGAGTTACAATGATAAATTATATAACAACTATTTAAAAGAAAATTAATTTATAGTATCAAAAATAATATATATACCTAGCTAAAATAAATCAAAAGCAAACACACTGTAACGAAGTTTGCCTGACCGTTTGAATTTCCCGCACAACTTCAAACATCGCGAAGCACGAGCGATCACTATCGACATATCGATAGTCGTATCTAATGCACCACAGCTGCATTTTGTAGACGCTGCCCTTCAGTTAAGGCAGTTTTCGCTACATTGGTGTCAGGTGTGGGGTACACTAGTGTCTTGCAAAAGCACGACTCACAATGCCGAAGAAATCGATTCGTCAGCGTCAAGAGATTGCAGCGGCGGGAGCTCGCGAACAGCAACTCACGGCGACTTTACTGGAGGCACAACAGAGACTCGCGGAAACCCTTTCTAGTCGCTTGGCGGCTAGAGAGCAGTCCCTGGAGAAACGAGTTGCACTTTTGGATGACCGCCTGGAAGCGCGGGAGCGACATTTTGAGCAGAAATTTACGCAGTTATGGTCGTCGTTCGAACGCACTATGCTGGGAGGCTTGTGCGGTCAACAAGGTAAAGCTAGAGACTCTGCTACGGGGGAATCAGCCGAGAGAACGGCCCTGAACGTACAGGAGATGGCGTCCAGTACTCCCCGAGTTGGTGGATCGCTCAACGGTGGTAGCAAAGATCACTGCAATAAACTTCGCAGCGAGCAGTTCGACCGTACGAAGTGGACAGACGTCACAGCAGAGATACAACCTAGGCCGTCGGATGTAACAGCTAAGCCGCTTCCCCCAGAGTCTTCTTCTGCGACCGGCGTGTGCAACAGTCCGTTTGTGATGCTACAGGATGCTGAACCACCACCGACTTATGACGGCACCAGACCATGGCAGGAATTTCAGCGCGTGTTTGACGACATGGCAGACGAGTACCACTGGTCGGAACGAACTAAGTTGCTCAAACTTTATTCGAGCATCCGTGGGCGTGCCCAGAAGTTCTACGCTACACTATCGGATGCGACTCTGCGATCCCATGCACTACTGACGGCGACTCTAAAGGAAAACTTTACGTTAAGTCCGCATGCAGGATACCACGAATTTCATAACCGAGTCCAGGGTTCCAAAGAATCTTTAGAGGATTTCGCAATGGACCTGCAATGTCTGGGCCGCGCAGTGTTGGGAGAGCTACCCATCTCCACTTACGATAGCATTCTTGATAGATGGAATTCGAGAGACGTCCTACCAAGTGCTGATTAGACCCCGTACTCTAAAAAAGAGTATAGGGGTCTATTAGGTTTGTCAGAAGCGAAATGTGCGTAACAGGCAGAAGGAGGCGTGGCCGACCTCATAAAGTATATATATTCTAGATCAGCATCAACAGCCGAGTCGATATAGCAATGTCCGTCTGTCCGTCTGTCTGTCTGTCTGTCTGTCCGTCCGTCCGTCCGTATGAAGAAACAGATTTCAGAGATTGTAAGAGCTACAAATTTCAGCTTGGTGTCAAACGATCACATATTTAGTCAGTCAATACAAGATTTTTTTTAGACCCCGTACTCTATAAAAGAGTATAGGGGTCTATTAGGTTTGTCAGAAGCGAAATGTGCGTAACAGGCAGACGGAGGCGTGGCCGACCCCATGAAGTATATATATTCTAGATCAGCATCAACAGCCGAGTCGATATAGCAATGTGCGTCTGTCCGTCTGTCTGTCTGTCTGTCTGTCCGTCTGTCTGTCCGTCCGTCCGTCCGTATGAACACATAGATCTTTTAAACTACAAGAGCTAGAGCCACTAAATTTGGAATGAAAGTCCGTCTATATTGCAGGCAGGTTAAGTTTATTTCAAATTTTTGCCACGCCCCCTACCGCCCCCGCAAATTGTAAAAAACAGTTTTCATTGCACTACAACTTTGAAACTATGAAAGCTATCGTGACCAAATTTACACAGTAGGTGTATGGTACAACTATAACTATCCTCACCAAGTTTCATCAAGATCGGAAAAGTATAGCTTATAGCTCCCATAGGACAAATCGGTCAAAAACAAAAAATTTGTATGAAGACATGTAGTATTTGTTAAGTGATCGCAACCAAACCCACACAGAATGTGTACATAATTATTAAAAGTAACTTCACCAAATTTGGTCCAAATCGGACAACTACAACATGTAAAACAAATTGGTCAAAAATGTTAAAAATTGTAATTTATGTACGTGTTTGAAGAAAAGTGGTAAATCAATGTTTATCTACTTTAGCCGTCCTGATAGTCAACAGTGCTGTGGTCCAAGTGATGTGACATGCATTAGAGAAACATGAGGTCTGCGGTTCGAACCCCAGCACAGACAGGCATTTGTTTTCTATTTCTTTTTCTATAACAAAACATTATTATATGTAAATGCTTACTTTTTTAAATTTTAATTTAAACAATTATCTTTTTTTAAATTTGTATTTTAAAATATGAATTAGTCTACTGCTTCTTCTTTTAAGTTTGTAAGTATTTTTGTATGTGCACTACAAGGAGTACGGGGTCTTATACAGTCGGCACGTCGACTGTAGCCTTTCTTACTTGTTTTATCCAGTAAACCACGGACTCTACGGGAGGCACTCGACATAGCGCGTTGTATTGAATCCCAATGCAGCAAACCGCGAGAAGGAACGGACGTCGATTCGACAGAACCGACCAGCCTTCCCTTCCATCACCGGCGGAAAACTAAAACAGACCAGCCTTCCGGGGCGAAGGTTGGTTGCGAACACCAATCGCCCCAAGCTGCAACGATTTAAAATCAACTCAACAACTCTGAAGACAACTCACACCCCTGGCCGAAGCCCCACGTCTTTCGCCAACTCAGACTGCCGCCTGTCCGAGCACCTCTCCGCACACCCGTCGCAGCCGAAGTCCTTTGCCTAGTAAGCCGCCGCCCGGAGAGGACACCTCCGAGCCATTGGCATCATTCCTGCGCGATTTGCCGGGTCACCTCCTTGAGTACCCAGAGCGATCTACACCATTAGCAGACGGACCTAAGACTCCTTCAAGCGAAGACGAAGCCGCCCGTACTTATGCAATGGAATCCTATGGACCTAAGACTCCTTCGAACGAAGATGAATCCGTCCATGCTTCCGCCGAGGAAACTGTGAGCCCTCTCACAAAGTTGTTTGACGAGAACACAGCGATGGAAGAGACAGAGCAGCCGCTTGCGTGTACCAATGGTCCGGACTTGGCTTCCACCCAAGCTAAGCACATACTTGATGCGCCAGCCACTCGGAGTCTACATTGTTTTCTTTTATTGCAGAATCGTCCAATCCGATTCATCATTGATACTGGTGCGGCCGTCTCGTTGTTAAATAACCGAGCCCTCCCCGGCCAGCTCAACGTGGCGCCATGCCGAGTAACTCTGCAAGGCCCATCCGCAGAACAGTTCGTGGCGACAGCTAAAACTTTAGCACGATTGACCGTAGCGGGCCGAACGATCTCCCACGACTTATTGCTCGTCGAAGACGACGTGCCAACTTTGTTGGGAATGGATTTCTTATTACGGCACCAAGCCATTGTGGACTTGAAGAAGCTGCGACTAGAGTTGGCCTGGGAATCGGTGCCGCTACATGTACCCATTGCGCGCTGCCCCAGCCTGTTGTTCGCTACAGATTCCGCGAATATTCCACCACACAGCCACATGTATATATGCGTCGGTTGTATTTCCCAGGATCAGCTAACACTGGCCGTCCTGGAACGCGGGATTTATTCTGAACTTCCATCGGATATAATCCTGGGTAGTTCCTTGGTAGATACATCTACTAACACTGCCACACTTCACGTGCTGAATATCGGCACGCAAACTCGACGGCTGACGCCCTCTACCATCCTTGGACAGCTGGAGCCAGTAGAACTACTGCTGCCAGTCGCACCAGCGAGCACACCCACCAGCGAACTTTCTATCGATTGGGATTCCTGGATCCACACCGATCTGCCCGTCGAAGCACGCGCTGGTCTACTGTGAGTGCTGGCCAACTACCGAGCGGTATTCGCTTCGAGCAGTACCGAGACGCGTCGCACTAAGGTGACTCGCCATACAATTGATACAGGGCAGACGCGCCCTATAAAGCAACCGCCTCGTCGCCAGGCGCTTGCGCGTCGTATAGAAGTGGAACAGCTAATAGAGGACATGCAGAAGCAGGGCGTAATTCGCCAGTCTGCGAGCCCGTGGGCGTCTCCGGTGGTCCTCCTCCGAAAAAAAGATGGCACCACAAGGTTCTGTGTAGACTACCGTCGCTTGAACGACGCACAATGGGGCAGCCGGTCGAAAAACGTGGCAAAAATTATTTTTGTGATGGTAGCGTACGACAAAAAGAAAAATTGCGTTTGGTTAAAAAATGATCACGGGTGATAAATCCGAAATTTTTTTCAAATCGGTTGAAAATTGTGGGTGCTAGAGATGCATAAATTGTTCGCGCAAAGTATCAACTTTGAAATTGAATTTTGGGAGAAATAATCGATCAATCTTAAAGTTGTTATTTTTTTATTCAAATATGATTAATTTTCTATTAAATTCTGTACAAAATTTAATTTTCGTTTTATAACTGAATATTCCAAAAAGTTTAAAAAATATACTATTTTTGGGCAGTTTTTTTAATTTAGAATGGACATAACTTCTAATGTTCACCGATGTTCACGAGGAAACTATATACATATGATAGAATGAACCTTCTTTAAATATGCTTATGTAATTTTTTTTGGCCTAGTTTCCCCGTTTACAATTTAAAGTCATAAAACGAGCGCAACCTCGTGCTAAAAATGCGCGTTTTGTGTATGGAAGAAGAAGAGCCCATGCAAATATGGGTATTTCCTGAGTGGGAATTTAATAAAAAAATTGTGTAAAATCATTTTGTAAATAATACCTGAGTTAGTTAAATTTAACAAAAATTATTTTTTATGCGTTTTACCAGTCTTGACACATTTTGGGTAGAGGTAACTAAATAAATTGTTCCTTTAATGTACAAAAAAAGATTTTTGAGTTTGGATGATTTCATGATTCAATGAGATTTCTTAACTGCATTGTAAATATAAGTACACTGATGTCTTTTGTTGAAGCGAGCTTATTCGATTAATTTTGAGTTAATTTAATGGGATTAGTTTTAGAAAGAATGTATACTTCGTAAGCATTTAAGCAGCATCTTCAGATGCACGTATTTCCAAATAATTTTAATGGTAATAGTTACAGTTCCAAAATAATAAGTTTATTATATATTACAACAAATGTTTGAACTCATTTTAATGAAAATTAACCACTAAAAAAAATTAGAAATATAACCTCAAAATAATTCAACCAAAAATTTTAGTAACAAAATTAAGTAAATTAGTAAAGAAAACTAATTAAAACATATTGACATGTTATGTTTAAGTTAAAACAATATTAAAAATATTACTTTGTGATAAAATAAAGTATTTTTAATTTTCATTTTATACGTTTAATATGGGCAGAAACATTAAAGAACTTTCACCTTAAATTTTGAAGCACCCTGTTGACGGATCAGATATTCCTTCTAAAGCTTAATAAGTTATCTATTAAATGCTTTTTAATTTGTTAAAATACCTCCCCTGGTTCAAAAGATATGATTTTTGCAAAATTTTTCGGCCCGCTACCCCACTGTGCGACGTTACTCTCAAGGACTCATACCCGCTGCCCCGGACAGACGACATCTTGGCAAGACTACACGCCTCGAAGTGGTTCTCGACAATGGATCTACAGAGTGGCTATTGGCAGGTGGAAATGGACGACGAGTCTCGGCCGAAGACCGCTTTCGTTTGTGACGCCGGCTTATATGAATTTAATGTAATGCCCTTCGGTCTCACAAAAGCGCCTGCGACCTTTGAGCGCCTCATGGACAGCCTTTTCTCTGGGATGACCTGCTCTTCGGCACTCGTCTACTTGGACGACATCATCGTCCACTCTCGAACCTGGGAGGAACACCTCGTCCATTTGGAACAAGTCTTTAACCGACTGAAGCGAGCTGGATTGAAACTTAGCCCACGAAAATGCCATTTTCTCCGATCCGAAGTCACATTCTTGGGTCACATCGTAAGCAGCCAGGATCAGTCGTGTAATGGACTGGCCAACTCCCCACTGCCAAAAGGATATTCGTTCATTTCTTGGGTTATGCTCCTATTACCGGAAGTTTATCCCAGGTTTCGCCGCTACCGCCCATCTACTCCATGAATTGACAGAAGCTCGTCGCGCATTTGTGTGGTCGGACTTGGCTCAAGAAGCTTTCGACCGGCTTAAAAGCAAGCTTACCCAAGCGCCCATCCTGACGTTCCCGGATACAACGGGGCCTTTCATTCTGGACACAGACGCGTCCAACCACGGAGCAGGAGCTATACTTAGTCAGGAACAGAACGGGCAAGAGCGAGTGTTGGAGTATTATAGCAAGACTTTCAACCGAACTGAACTTAATTATTCCGTCACCAGACGTGAACTTCTGGCGGTCGTGTTGGCGACAAAAAATTTCCACCACTACCTCTTCGGACGAAAATTCCTACTTCGGACCGATCACGCATCCCTAAAATGGCTCTGCAATTTTCGGGAACCAGAAGGTCAAATTGCTCGTTGGATTGAACGCTTGCAACAATATGACATGGACATTCAGCATAGAAGCGGGAACCATCATGGCAACGCGGACGCTTTGTCGCGGCGTCCCTGCAGAGAGTGTCGTCATTGCGAGAGAGCGGAGGAAAACGATGATCATAGAATCATGTTCATGCAGATTGAAGCCATCGATTACGCTCAACGGCAGGAGGAAGATCCCACCCTCGCTTCCATTTTCAAATGGTTGGAAGCCGGTCAGCGGCCGTCCAAGGAAACTATGTGGCGAGAGGATCCCGAAAGAAAGGCCTATTGGCACATGTTCGAAAGTCTTTATTTGGACAACGGCGTACTAAGGCTTAGAAATAAGGAGGATAAGCCCGTAACCGTTGTCCCCGACAGTCTACGGGAAGAAATTATGCGTCGTATGCATAACACTTCCACCGGTGGACACTTTGGTGTGAAGAAAACGTTAGCTAAACTTAAGCAACGCTACTACTGGGTCGGACAAAGCGCAGACGCACGGAAAGGACCCTCACGACGTACGCTTGCATGCCTCAAACCAAGCTACTGCGGCGCACCTTTCGAGCGGCTGGCCATCGACATCCTGGGCCCACTACCCACTACGCCACGTGGAAATCGCTACATGGCTGTAGTAATGTGCTACTTTACAAAATGGCCGGAATGTGTGGCCCTACCGGATCAAACGGCAGTAACGGTCTCACGAGCACTTGTTCAGGAAGTATTCAGCCGATACGGTACACCTTTCGTCCTGCATTCGGATCAGGGACGCAACTTTGAGTCCGAAATTTTCCAAGCTTGTATGCAGTTACTTGAAGTGGAAAAGACCCGCACAACCCCGCTGCATCCCCAATCGGATGGAATGGTCGAGCGGTTCAACCGAACGTTGCTCGATTACTTGGCTAAATTCGTGGCAGCAGATCAACGCGACTGGGACGAGTTGCTGCCGCTGGCGCTGTGGGCCTACCGCTCCGTGTCTCACGAAGCAACTGTATATTCACCTTCTCGTTTGATGTTAGGAAGCGAGCTGCGGCTTCCGACGGAACTGCTTTACGGCCAACCGACATCCGACCAGAAGGACTACCCAACATTCGTGCAACAGATGCAAAGTAACTTGCAGAAGGTTCATCGAGAGGCCCGGCAGCAACTCATAGCAGCTGCCTCTGCGAATAAAGCTCGGTACGACTTACGATCCAACTCCCTGGAATTCGAGCCCGGTGCTGAAGTTTATGTGTACTCAGCCATGCGCAAAGTTGGACGCTGCCCAAAACTTCAATCCGACTGGATCGGACCCGCGGTCGTTATCCGTCGCCACTCTGATCTTGTCTACGAAGTACGACTCCCGGGCAAGCGTACAACCAAAACGATCCACGTCAACCGTCTTGCCCAGTACAAAAGAGCGTCAACAATAGCTCTCGGCCAGGAGGCTCGAGTCTCAGAGGGGGGTAATGTAACGAAGTTTGCCTGACCGTTTGAATTTCCCGCACAACTTCAAACATCGCGAAGCACGAGCGATCATTATCGACATATCGATAGTCGGATCTAATGCACCACAGGCGCATTTTTCACCTTGACACACGTTGTTCGAGTTTAGAGAGTAACTTGATAAGAGAGAATAAAGTGAGGTTCTGATTGCAAGTGTGTTCTTTTCCAATTGGTCTCCAAGCTCGGCGCCCCTAATATTCGCCGGCGTATAGATTGCTTTCCGGCTACCTGACTAAAGAAGAAGTACCGCTCGGCTAACCGTGGTGACGCTGCCCTTCAGTTAATGCAGTTTTCGCTACAATACATTGTATTGCATTCCTGCGATTAAATTTATAAGTCATCCATCATGTATATTCCAAGCATCGTAATGAATTAAAGTATCATGCTTAATGGGCACCTGAGATAAATATGGTTGCATTGACATTAGGGTAAAGGCAAGTAGTTTTAAAGTTTATACAGGTTGGGAGGGTAAAGAAGAACATCAACATCTTGTCCAAAGATTGTCATTTTGGCCGTTGTTCTGTTCGTTTCATGGTTATCATATTTTTCCTTATTCAACTCTGTCTACAAATTTTAGTTATGTGGCACAGCAGTTTACTAGGTGGCAAAGAACCCACCACATTTTCCCTGAGCTCAAGTCGACACCGTAGACAGAGTACGCCTCCAGTCTGCTGCACACTTCATGTGTTCGTTACATACCTAAAAAAAAATACAGTTCGTTTTAAGAACTATACTTGAGATTGCTAGCTAATGTTAGGGTTGCGTCCCTTGTAAATTTTGAGTGTGATGCGTCCGGCATAGTCGCATCCGGTGACTAAAGAGGACTTTTTAGATAGTTTGACTGGTCTTCCTTTTTTTTTTCAATCAATGCTAGATCTCATCTTCGTTAATGTTCTCCTGTAGTTGAACCTTTCCTTTGTAGTAGGCTACTTTGTAGGAATACCCATAATGTTAAGTGTACAGTATGTTAACAGCAGAAACCTAATGTAAACGTAAACACGAGATATCGATACAGTAAAATATCGAAATGTAAAACAAGAGAGATCGATAGAAAAAAGAATAAGAAGAGGACAGTTCTGCATAAAATGAATAAAGAGACAGACATATAAAACGGAGCTGGAATGTTTTAATGGAAAAAGCAGGTCACAATCTCAGAAGTGGGACAGAAATTCACGAAATGGATATAAATATTAACGAGGTGACGGTCATTCAGCTAAAGAAGTGGCTAGATGTGTTGGGATTGCCAACTAAGGGGTCAAAAGCTGAACTTGTGGCGCGCATCAATACAGTGCCAGCAGACGAGCGTGGTAGCGTCCCGATGTCAGCGATTGCAGAAGGTGACCCAGTAAGCAGTGAGGAAGATCTTCGGACATGTCAGTGTCAGAACCAACGTAAAGAAATTTCCGAAGGCGAAAACTATTTAAGAGACTTAAGGCGCCAGATTGAGCTAGCAAAAATTACGCTACAAAGCATCGATGCAGAATGTTCGAGAACCACAGGCCAACAGCAGAGCGAGCGAGAAAGCGTCGGTGACGGCGGCGCCGGCACTGAATTCGACGAGCAAGCCAGCGACGCGCAGAATAGTGTCGCCAAGTCGCATGATGAAATTCAACAGAAAAAAAGCGACGAATGGAATTCGCCTATGTTTCAATTGGCAAAGGAAATCTTACCAGATTTCACTGGAGACAACGCGATTCAAAATTGGATCGTCCAATTAGGAAACATCGGGGAATTATACCAACTGACTGATACTCAACGCAAGTTTTTGTGCATCGCTAAACTCAAAGGCAACGCTTTAGTTTGGTTACATGCTGATCATGGGCGTATATTAAAACAGTTGGACGAGATGTTAAACCAATTAGTGATAGCATTTGGAGGAAAACTATCGAAAGCTGAGGTAAGACGCAAGTTCGAAGCACGTACCTGGTGCAAGAACGAGAAGTTCTCGATATACTATGAGAACAAGTTACTTCTTGCGCGTGAGCTCAGCTTAGACGAAGAGGAGCTTCTCGATGGAATCATTGAGGGAATCCCGGATAAAGTGTTGCGCACACAGGCGAAAATCCAGTGTTTTGAAAACACTAAGCGCATGCTGCGCGCATTCGCTGAAGTGCAGTTGCCTGAACAGGGTGTTTCAGGAGAGAAGCCGAATGCGGGGCAGTAGATCATTTAATTGCCCTATGCCCGAAGAGGGAGAACACTCAGGATAATAACTACGTAAGATTTATTAGATTGTATTTTAGAGATAATATTAATCATTCAATGGTTGCAGAATGCCTCATAGATTCAGGTAGCCCTATATCATTTATTAGAAAATCATGCGTTCCAGCTGGAGTAGGACTCCAAGTTCACAATGAATGTTATTTTAGGCTAAACGAAAGCCGATTAAATATTTTTGGAAAAATTTCAGTTTATGTTATGAAAGAATTAGTAAAAATATATTTTGATTTAATTGTTGTATCTGATGAATCTATGAGGTGGGATGCAGTACTGGGAAGAGATTTTATGAAAATTTGTAATGTAAATATTGACACAAACGCTCTGAAAATGATTTCGATTGAAGATACTGAAGGCCCGAATGTCAAATTAGAAGAAATTTTAGGACAAAACATGAGTGTGTTAGGAAATAATATGTTAGATGAAAATTGTTTGAAAAGTACATCGTTAGAGAATAATTTATTAGAATTCAAGAGTTTAGAAAGCAGATTGTTAGAGCGAGATGATTCCAAAGACAAATCGTTAGGTTATGAAAACATAGAGAAGTCAAGACAGGCAAATAAAGAGGTTAGTCATAGTATTTTAGATGAGAATTTCGAAACAGACATGTTTCAAATCAGCGTAGTAGACAAAGAAATAAATGGAGATCACACAGACAGAGACGGTTAGAAAGCAAAATTTAGAAAATATTAGAAAAATGCTCAACAGAATCAATTAGCATCACAAGAGAAGAATGAGAAATATTTTAATAAAAATAGAAAGATAGCGAACAATTATGACAAAGGAGATTACATAATGGTAAAGAATTTCGACAGCACTGCAGGAGTATCAAGAAAATTAATTCCTAAATCCAAAGGACCATATGTTATAGCCAAAGTCCTAAAGAATGACAGATATTTAATTAAAGACATTGACGGTTTTCAACTATCACGAAATCCGTATCAGGGAGTTTGGAGTGCTAGCAATATAAGACACTGGGTTAAAAAATAATCTTTGTATTAAATATTATATATTTGCATAATAATTGTTAACATTAATATAAGATAAGCTATCAAATTGTAAAATACTAGATTAAGCTACAAAAAAAAACACATACTAGAATATAAGAGATGTTTTTAATCATCTATAAGTTTTGAATAAGTGTACAGAGATAGAGGTCTATCTCATGGTCAGTATGGCCGAATTGCAGTAGGCTACTTTGTAGGAATACCCATAATGTTAAGTGTACAGTATGTTAACAGCAGAAACCTGTAAGGCGGGGCCCTTAATCCCACCATACATAGTTTATAAGTATAAGTATAATTAGTTGAGAGTTGTTGAGATGTAAGCAAATGAATTATTAGCTTTAATTCCATGGAGGAAATTATTACTTAAGTTATCGAATAGTTAGTCGATAGGAGTTTAGGATGCTGGCAGCGCCCTCTGTCGGGAGCGCGGAGAGCGGTCGGGTGCAACCCTGCACGAAAGCTCTGTGGTGAAGAGAGAGCTTTCGTGGTGGAGTTGTGTCAGGACAACTTCCGCGCTGCTCGATCGAGAGCCAAGAGAAGCAGACGTAAGTAGCGAACAGCGACAGGGAGTAACTGTAAGTAGGAGAAACAGTTAGGGCCAGTGCGACATAAAGAAGGAGAAGGAATAAAAGAAAAGAAAAGAAAGACCAAACAGCGTGTTGTTTTTCGCGAATTGCAGATTAGGTTTCATCCACCATATCCCTACTCCCACTCGCTTCCGTTTCGTTAGAGAATAGTCGCGACTCTACGGTGCCCCTAGAGTCGCACTCAATTCTCACGAACCAACGCCGTCTTTCGCTGAGAACCATCGTAGCCTCTTGGTACCCTTGAGCCACGATTGGAATCTCGCAAGACGTTCTCTTACCCTGTATCCAACGACTCGCTGAGATCAACGGCGGCGCTCCCCGTTTAGATCTCGCGTTCGCATCGTCCCAATCCTAATAGCGCTCCTCGCCTGAGAACAGCGGCGGCCGCCAGAGTACCTCGGCGCCCCGTTTTGATCTCGCGGAGCGGCGCGTGACATAGCTGAGAACAACGGCGGCGCTCCCCGTTTAGATCTCGCGTCTCGCTTCCCCCCCTCCTCACGCAGTGCTCTCTCGCATGAGAACAGCGCTGGCTGCCAGAGCACCTCGGCGCCGCGCTTCGATCTCGCAGAGCATCGCATCGGCTCGCTGAGAACGACGGCAGCGTCCCTGCCTCGATCTCGCGTCCCGCTCCCCCCCCTTCTCTCATATCAACACCCACCCCCAGATCGACCGTTTTCCCCGTCTGCAGCGTCTCCGCGAATGTTACAAATTTCTTGTAAGATTCGAGCCCTGGACAGACTGAGATTTGTACCCCGGCTAGAACGCTTCTTTACAAGTGGCGTCCGAGCAGGGACCCTGGAGACGTAGGGGAGTGCTGCACCATTGCGAATTAAAACCCGCGAGTGCGCACTAACACTGGTCTGGGATTTGGTGGTCGACTACCAGATTGCCTGCACGATCTGGTGATCTACGAGGAGATAGAAAAGTTTGGATTTTTTTTTTTGTGTGAAAAAAAAAATTGCGTTTTCCTGACACGTGGCCGTCAAACGCGTACAGGTCGAGTTTTGTGCAAAAAGAAAAAAAAAAAAGAACATTAAAGTCACGTGCGCGGTGGCATAGCCCAATATACCCGACGATACCCTAGCTCTGGTAATATAGCGGCACACACAAAACGGGAAAAGTGCGCGCTCAAAACCAGCAGCTGGGCGAGGGGTATATAAAACGGGCGGGGAAACATTTGTCGCACTTTCGACGCGCGCCGGTACCTGCTAGTGCAGACGCGCCAAGCATTGGCGGAATTTGGCACAGAGACAAACGCCGATTAGACAGAGCGCGCGCGACGTCAAGCAAACGGTTCGGTGGCGAGCGCGGCGACCCGTCCCCGCAAAAAGGGAACAGCGAGAATCGGGAAACAAGTGCATGCGTGTGACGTCACAGACGCGTGCCCACTCACACACACATACATGCGTTTTGGTGGTGGGTTTGGCAGAGCACGAGTTCGAGGACGGTGACAAGTGCGTGACGTCACGACGTGCAGACGAAAATAAAAATTACAGTGGGCCGTAGGCCGCGAAAAGCGAACAAAAACTACAGTGGGCCAAAGGCCGCGAAAATTGGACGAAAACTACAGTGGGCCAAAGGCCGTATAGAAGTGGACAAGTATCACAGTGGGCCGTAGGCCGCGGAAAGTCGGACAAAAAAAAAAAAAAAAAAAAAAAAAAAAAGGAGAGAATAAGTAAAGTACAGTGGGCCGGAGGCCCGATAGACACGGTCAAAAAAAAAAAAAAATTTTTTTTTGGTTTCGGTACGATAAAAAGCGGGAGTGAAAATTCATCGGGGAATTCTCGCCGGACTGTCCTCAAGGAACTGACCGAGGAGTTCATTGAGAAATAGGAATAGTGTCGTCAGGGAGTTCATCGAGGAATTTGCGACTGGTTTCCTCAAGGAACTCAACGACGACGTCAGGAGTCAAGAAGGGGAAAAAAATAGGAATTCCCTCTTTTGCGTCATTTTCGAGCGAAACCAGACAGCTCGACCGAGATGGAACCAGGTGAGTCTCTCGAGATAACGTTGGGGGTACGATGGGTATATTACCGTCGTAAGGAGGAGTTAATGGCGATTGCCCAGGAATTCGGCCTCGACAGGGAGGGCAGCGTAGAGGAGTTAAGAAAGCGGGTGGCGTCGTTCATACAAGGCGGGGGCCACAGTAGGGAAGCCCGGAACAGACTCGACGAGCTAGAGGCCCAATATGGGAAGCTCGTCGAACCCCCCACCGGTGAATTCGGCGGACGGCCGTTTCAAAAGTCTGAGCCGGACTTACGGAGGCCCCACCTGTATGAGCAGCCCCCGCCAGCGTCGTGGAAGCCACCACAGCCGGTCCGAAAGAACCCACCCGAGATACGGGTGGAAGAAGCGCCGATGATGGCATGCACACACGACGAAGAGGCACGGACACAAAGAGGAGTGGTTGACCAGGTGCGCAAATGGGGAGTCAGGTACGGCGGCCAAGAGGATCCGCTGGGATTTTTAGAAATCCTGGAACAGCGGGCCACGACGTACAGGATCGACATGGACCACATGCCCGCTGCCATGAGCGAGGTGATGGTCGACCAGGCAGCGAGTTGGTTCTTGACGAGCGGGCTGTGGAACGCGTCTTGGGCAGCGTTCCGGACAGAATTCCTGGATTTCTTCCTACCCCCCCATTATTTCGAGCGCCTGGAGGATCAGATACGCTCACACCGGCAGCGACCCAATGAAAAGTTCAAGGAATACCTGCTGAACTTACGGGTGCTAATGAGGCGCGCGGGGTACAGCACGGCGCAGGAACTGTACCGGGTCTACGAGAACGCAGCCCCCGCTTATCGGTTGTTCGTGCGGAGGCACGACTTCTCGTCACTAGCGCAGCTGACGCGGATGGCGACAGAGCTAGAAGACGTGTGGCAGCAAGAGGCCGAGTACGCCCGACCCAAGACCGGCGCGTGGGCCAAGGGTGAGTCACTATGTTCAGACATGCAGAGCAGACCGCCGAACCCATTTCGGCCAGAGATGACAGGAACGCAGATGAAGGAGGCATCGCATAGAAGGACGAGGTATGGCGACTGCCCTGGGTTCGACCCTCACAGAGTGTGTCACCAGTGCGCGCAGAGCGGACACTTTGCGAGGGAATGTCCGAATGCGCGGGTAACTTTTTGCCGAGTTTGCGGCAAACAAGGAAGGAGCAGCCGGGAATGCTGCCAACAAGATAGTTCGGGAAACGAAACCAGGCGCCCCTCAGGCCAGGAGGAGGGCGGCGCCTACAGCACGAGTTCCAGGCAATTGATGCAACAACAGGAATGAAAGGGGCAAAGAATATGGCCGATAAGACGTTGGCTGGCCACGAGACGACGGAGACGTGGGATCTCCACGAGGACCGCACGCCTCTTGAGGGCAAGAGAACGCCAACGGGAGACATCCCGCCCCCCGATGAGAAGCCAAAATATCGGCGGCGTCGGAAGAGGGCGAGGAAGTGCGTACACACAGGAAAAGGGAAGCGTGAAGAGAGCCCTCCTGCGGGTGAGTTAGAGCAGAAAGCAAGAAGCGGAGCAAACGGGACGCAAGGGATGAGGGCTGAGGTCCCCCCAAGCGGTGTCGACCAGGAAACGAGAGCACAGGAGCACACCTATACGGGAGCAAACGGTGACGACCGATAAACGAGAGCATAAGAACACGGGAATCAAGAAACGAGAGGAACCAGATGGAGTGCCAGGGGCGCGGGCGCAGGCCCCCCCAGGGGCTCAGATCGTCGGCATGAAAAGAAGGGAAGAAGAATCCCTGCTGATCACGGCGGAGCGGTTGAATGATCGTAAAGCTTTCCAACAACCGGCCCCAGCGAGACCACCGCGTAAATGGATAGAGGTGGAACCAACAGATCGGATCAGAGCGGATACAGTGGGATACGTGGTGATGGACACCGAGAACACCGACGATATTGGATTCCCCTGCAGGCCGCGAGCTCGGAAAGGCGGGGTGACGCAGGCCCAGGAGGAAAATGGGGTATACAATAACATTGTAATAGGAAACGATAAAAAATTGTAATTATAGTTTAAGACTGCCCGATCATAAGTCGCACTGGTAGGGACATTGAAGACAGGATAAATATAGTAAGTCTTTTAAAGGTTAACAGATAGTACAACAATGGAAGATGAAGCAATCGTCACAAGTCCCCTACGCGGAGGAGGTGGCCAGTGACGCCACAGAGACGTTCCCGAGGATGTCACCAACGCGAGAAAGGCGTTCAAAGGGCCATATCTCGGCCTATGGGGCCGTGATAGTGACCCGGTCGGAGAAAGGGGGGGGTGTAAGGCGGGGCCCTTAATCCCACCATACATAGTTCATAAGTATAGGTATAATTAGTTGAGAATTATTTAGATGTAAGCACATGAATTATTAGCTTTAATTCCATGGAGGAAATTATTATTTAAGTTATCGAATAGTTAGTCGATAGGAGTTTAGGATGCTGGCAGCGCCCTCTGTCGGAAGCGCGGAGAGCGGTCGGGTGCAACCCTGCACGAAAGCTCTGTGGTGAAGAGAGAGCTTTCGTGGTGGAGTTGTATCAGGACAGCTTCCGCGCTGCTCGATCGAGAGTGCTGCCGGCACTTTGCGATCGAGAGCCAAGAGAAGCAGACGTAAGTAGCGAACAGCGACAGGGAGTAACTGTAAGTAGGAGAAACAGTTAGGGCCAGTGCGACATAAAGAAGGAGAAGGAATAAAAGAAAAGAAAAGAAAGACCAAACAGCGTGTTGTTTTTCGCGAATTGCGAATTAGGTCTCATCCACCATATCCCTACTCCCACTCGCTTCCGTTTCGTTAGAGAATAGTCGCGACTCTACGGTGCCCCTAGAACCAACGCGGTCTTTCGCTGAGAACCATCGTAGCCTCTTGGTACCCTTGAGCCACGATTGGAATCTCGCAAGACGTTCTCTTACCCTGTATCCAACGACTCGCTGAGATCAACGGCGGCGCTCCCCGTTTAGATCTCGCGTTCGCATCGTCCCAATCCTAATAGCGCTCCTCGCCTGAGAACAGCGGCGGCCGCCAGAGTACCTCGGCGCCCCGTTTTGATCTCGCGGAGCGGCGCGTGACATAGCTGAGAACAACGGCGGCGCTCCCCGTTTAGATCTCGCGTCTCGCTTCCCCCCCTCCTCACGCAGTGCTCTCTCGCATGAGAACAGCGCTGGCTGCCAGAGCACTTCGGCGCCGCGCTTCGATCTCGCAGAGCATCGCATCGGCTCGCTGAGAACGACGGCAGCGTCCCTGCCTCGATCTCGCGTCCCGCTCCCCCCTTCTCTCATATCAACACCCACCCCCAGATCGACCGTTTTCCCCGTCTGCAGCGTCTCCGCGAATGTTACAAATTTCTTGTAAGATTCGAGCCCTGGACAGACTGAGATTTGTACCCCGGCAAATATAAAAAAATATTTTAATTTAAAATATATTACCCTACCAGTAATAAATTGATGACGGGGCTGCATCCAATCTCTTTCCAAACTTTTTTCAATTTACTGATCAATTGCTGGATAAACCCTGCCGACGCTGAAAACGCCGATGCAGGGAAAAAAATAATGCGAAGCTGTGCACGCTTGCAGAATTTTGGCACGCGTCAGTTGATCCTGCCTGACAAAATTAAGTAATGTTCATCTATAATAAAACCTTTGACTTTCCTTCGTTATGAAAAGAATCTTACATTATCGCTTGTGACGACCCATAAATAAGGCGCACAAATTTGTATGGTACTGGCCGAAAATTGCCAGTTCTACGTTTGGATTTTGTGGTAACCGTCCCATTACTGACAGCCGGCAGTGTACGGCGAGAGAAGGAGAGCAAAGTAAGCAGCACAAGACAGTGTGTTGGCTTACTATAGAAACAGCAGAAGGAGCAACACGCCTCGTGTACACGTGTATTAGCAGTAGAGAAGCAGCTCTGTCTGCCTGCCCTACATTAAGATCGATAGCTGGATAAACGCAGCCGACGCTGAAAACACCGACGCAGGTTAAAATAATTAGGCGACACTGTGCACGCTTGCAGAATTGTGGCACGCGTCAGTTGATCTCGAAGCGAAGACAAAGATACAACTGCGAAAACATTGACAAATCAGGTTCAATGACCACGCTGCGGTACAACACAACGTTAAATAAAGACGAGGGATTAGACTAACCACAGAAGACCAAATGAACGATTTGGGATTAGGAGAAGAGATCAACGATCAGGAAGCGACAAAGCAAGCACCACGGATTACGAAGACCCCCCTTGCCGATCAGGAACGGCCCAGCAAGCGACGACAAACACCTATATTGAAAACGAGGTAAGCCAAGAGAGTCTCTTAAATAGTTTTATGTGATTAGGGATGGCGCGTCTGTAAAATTGTGCGAGAATTTGTCATAGAAAACAATAGAATTTAAACACGAAACATTTAAATAAAGTACTAAACTAATTGTGGCTTCCGCCGATTAGTTGTCGTGTGGATCCACGCCGATATCGCGTCTGTTTCGTTCTCGTAGCCGTAGCGTCTGCTGGCTGATGAGACCGAATGTGCCGATAGCGACCACTGTGTAAACATTTGCTTTTGTTATTTGCAGGATCGGCAGGCCCACCTTGTCGATATTGGGTGGGTTCCGTTTCTGCCGCGGTAGCGCCTACTAATTGCTGAATCGGAATACACTTAAAACAATTTCCTTCAGACTAAGTTAATACCTCTATTTGCAGAACCACAAGATCAATGTGCAGAGAGCACAAGACTCAAGTCAGTCGATACATACTGCAAATTTCTCGAAGGGAATACAGACTGTGGGTGCGTTTACTCACCGACTACTGCCTGGCGGCTGCACACGCAGTAAAACTGGGCTTCACCAACAACGCAAGGTGCAGGATATGTAATGAACCAGGTATTGACGAATCGCTTGAGCACCTCTTATTCCACTGCCCCGCACTAGCTCGTGCGTGGCTTAAGTGACTAAGAGCATCAAATCTACACTCTTTAAAGGATGCCTCAAAAATAGATCCTAGCGAACTGCTGGCTTTTGCCAAGCAACCTCGCATCCTTCAGGACTACAAATAAAAACTCCTCCACGGCCGGATCACTACGTGCCACTAAGTGGTTGCCTGCCTTTACTTGAGGGCGTCTGGCATAACCTAACCTAACCTAATATTCGGGACTGCGAAAATTTAAGAAAATTTAACGTCCTTAAAAACGAATAGTGAGCCAACTATGTAAAGTAACATATTCGAGTCCTGCCGAAAATTGAGTTCCTAATTTATTTTTTTACATTTTTATTTATTTATTTAAATTTAATGTTTATTTATGTTTATGAATCACTCTACTGATACTTTTTTTCTATGTTTGTATGTAAATACTGGTACACTCGGCTCGATCTACTGTAGTCTTTTTTACTAGTTATATTTCTTGTAACTCAATTTATTTCCGCTGACCCGCATTCGAGTATGGTGTAAAAATTATTATAAAGTATCACAATCACTCAGTCTACAAGTCTCTCCCAGGCCTCTCTCAATCCCGCTAAACCCAAAAAAGTCAGGACCGTTAATTCACAAACAAAATAAATAATTGAATTTATTTAAAAATAAGAATGAGGTCATTTCTTTTAATGCATCTTTGCTAACTGGTATTTTTTAATTTAGTTTAAATGATTAAACTAAATCTCGTCATCGGCTTATTATTATTGTTTTGTACATCATCTGGAACGTTTATCATTTATTGTCAGGAACAATGCAGGCAATTTTGGCTATTATTCGCGAAAATTTAAAGGCTCACAATGGGTAAAATTTCTATTACGTTGTAAGCTTTTGAAAACAAAAGCTCAATCTATGTCTGCAATAGCAGACACACTCCTTCCAAGGTCCACTTGCTATCCCGTTCCTTGCTTTTAAGGTTAAAAGTCCACACGTAGGTAGGTCCTCGCATCCTGAAAAATAAAAATTTTATTTGTAAGATGTTTAATTTAAATTTTGATAGTTTATGTTAGATCAGACAATATCGAAATAACTTAATATTGTGTAGTATGTTGGTTTGTTCCAGTATTTTAATTATTTTTGTTAGTATTGAGGTTATCGATAGGAAATGCGTGATTGGTCACGCCAATCCCGGATGCGGTTTTTTTTTCACTTACACAGAACAAACCTTACGTTTATTATAAGCAATTGAAAAAAGGATCATAAGCATAAGTAGTTAGCATAAGGAAAAATAATGAATACAAATATGCACTACTATGGGAGTACGGGGTCTTTTACAGTCAGCTCGATCGACTGTAGCCTTTCTTACTCGTTTCAATTTACTTACACCATTATTTTGCCTACTAACCTCTCTTACACCTATGAAAAAATCCGTTCTCTTTCCTTCGTTATGGAAAGAATCTTACATTACATTTTTATGGAAAGAATCTTACATTACATTACAGAACGGGAGCATGTATTTCATAGTATATATGTATGTACGAATATGCAGAAGGAGTTTCGTTAGAATTATGCGAAATGTGTGTAAAGGGCAGAAGGAGGCGTGGCCGACCCCATGAAGTATATATATTCTAGATCAGCATCAACAGCCGAGTCGATATAGCAATGTGCGTCTGTCCGTCTGTCTGTCTGTCCGTCTGTCCGTCCGTATGAAGAAACAGATTTCAGAGATTGTAAGAGCTACAAATTTCAGCTTGGTGTCAAACGATCACATATTTAGTCAGTCAATACAAGAATCTTTTTAGACCCCGTACTCTATAAAAGAGTATAGGGGTCTATTAGGTTTGTCAGAAGCGAAATGTGCGTAACAGGCAGACGGAGGCGTGGCCGACCCCATGAAGTATATATATTCTAGATCAGCATCAACAGCCGAGTCGATATAGCAATGTGCGTCTGTCCGTCCGTCCGTATGAACACATAGATCTTTTAAACTACAAGAGCTAGAGCCACCAAATTTGGAATGAAAGTCCGTCTATATTGCAGGCAGGTTAAGTTTATTTCAAATTTTTGCAACGCCCCCTACCGCCCCCGCAAATTGTAAAAAACAGTTGCACTACAACTTTGAAACTATGAAAACTATCGTAACCAAATTTACACTAGAGTTGTATCGTATCGTTCAGAATAAGTTCGATTGAACTATTCACTTAAGTGAACGAACGAACTATATCCGAGATTGTAGTTCAGTAGTTCAGTTCGTTTTTCTTGGTCTTGGTCCCATTCTAGTTCGATCGTTTAGTTCGTTCGTTCGTTCGATGGTTTAGGTCTTGGTCCCATTCTAGTTCGTTCGTTCGTTGGTTAAGGTCTTGGTCCCATTCTAGTTCGTTCGTTTAGCTCGTTCGATTATCGAAGACAGAAAATATGGCAAATGCATTTATTGCAAATCCTCGATAAGCATTTCAGGTGGATCGCAAGGAAACTTAATGAGACATATAAAGGCAAAGCACCCGACTGTGTCAATAGAACGCCAAAGCACAACATTTTGCTTACTTTAAAATATTAAGCGTTTAAAAAAATAGATTAAAATGAGTTAAATTTTTCCAAAAATCTTTTAGTATGCGAACGTTACATTTAAAAAAATGCAAATAGAATGCGACCAAATCGAACTAGAATGAGACCAAGGCCTAGACCATCGAACGAACGAACGAACTAGAATGGGACCAAGACCAAGACCTACACCAAGGAACGAACGAACGAACGAACGAACTAAACGAACGAACTAGAATGGGACCAAGACCTAAACCATCGAACGAACGAACGAACTAAACGAACGAACTAAATGACCGATATAGTTCGTTCGTTAGAAATTGAACTACTGAACTACTTCCTTCAATTGAACTACGATGTACAACTCTAATTTACACAGTAGGTGTATGGTACAACTATAACTATCCTCACCAAGTTTCATCAAGATCGGACAACTATAGCTTATAGCTCCCATAGGACAAATCGGTCAAAAACAAAAAATTTGTATGAAGACATGTAGTATTTCCTAAGTGATCGCAACCAAACTCACACACAGAATGTGTACATAATTATTAAAAGTAACTTCACCAAATTTGGTCCAAATCGGACAACTACAACATGTGAAACAAATTGGTCAAAAATGTTAAAAATTGTAATTTATGAACTTGTTTGAATAAAAGTGGTAAATCAATGTTTATCTACTTTAGCCGTCCTGATTGTCAACCGTGCTGTGGTCCAATTGATGTGACATGCATTAGAGAAACATGAGGTCTGCGGTTCGAACCCCAGCACAGACAGGCATTTGTTTTCTTTTTCTATAACAAAACATTATTATATGTTAATGCAGATAATCAGCAGTAACTTTAATTTACTTTTACTTTTCTTTACTTTTTTTAAATTTTAATTTAAACTATTATCTTTTTTTAATTTGTATTTTAAAATATAAATCAGTCAACTGCTTCTTCTTTTGAGTTTGTAAGTATTTTTGTATGCGCTTTACAAGAAGTACGGGGTCATTTACAGTCGGCACGTCGACTGTAGCCTTTCTTACTTGTTTATTTTCGATGCCGCGCCCATAATAAGCAAAAAACTGGACACACCTCGGAAAAAATTTGTGTTTTCGGCAAATATCTCAGTAACTATGGCACTTAGGAACACCAATTTGGGTACGGAAGTTCCTAGTTGCATTGCTATTTTCTTCAAACTTCAATGCCGTTCTTAGCAAAATTGTTTATATTGTACAGTATTGTTATTTATAATTCGTGTGGAGACTAACTATATTAAACTATCCTGGAAGGCGCATACAAATCGGACAATAAACAAGAAAACTAGAAGCATTACATTGATAATTAAACCCAATATCAACCCATTGGTGCAAGCGAGATATAAACACACATGCACATGTTCGAACGTTTTCGCTGCCTGTGTGGCGGCAGCGCTGCCCTCGGACGCTGGCTGCGCCGAATACACACATACTTGCATATATTCACATTTATAATGTCAAACGTATTTGTATTCGCATGTAAACAAACAGATGTGTTTTTGATTATGCTTAGATTGTTTTTATTTTAACGTGTTTTAAAGCAAGTGCTACACATTGTAATATCTCTATACCCATTTTAATAATTTAATCGTGAAAAATGCAGATAGTATTATACGGTCGGGTGTGCTCGACTGTACTTTTCTTTCTTGTTTTTAATTGTTTGTAGAAGGGCGGACGTTGATCAAGTGTTAGTTGGCGGGTGCCAATATCTTCTGCTGTTGCTGCTGCGGGTGGTGAAGAGGGGTTTAAATAAAGAAGCGCGGCACTGCGTTTGGTATTTCAGACAATGTATTTATTTATTTACACGCGGACAGTGGTGAACTGGTTGAAAATATATTAAGTACAAAAAGTTTAAGAAAAAAAAAACGATGGCGATGGAATTCGCGACTCTTAGCCCATAAAGATTTTCCACGATAATGCCAGTCACTCGCTCCAGTGTGCCCGTATTCTCTGAAGGTGGAAATACACCCCCACACTCAAACTGTTCACCATGTGGCGTGAACATGCAGCCCCCCCCTTGCAACAACTTGCAATTTCAACACTTGGCATATGGATGGGGTGCGAAGATGCCACAGGAGCCCGAAATCACCCAACCAAATAGAGTGCTCTGAGCGGCAGGAGTACCGTTGTGTCGAGGCACACAACCCGGTTGGATGACCTCAGGACAGAGGTCGGATCCCAGCACCACCGATATAGAGCCAGGGCGTTAGAAACTCCGGTCGACCAGCACCAAGTTTGCAAATTTGCTTCGCGGATGGGTGTGCGCACTCGCAGATCGTCCTCCACCTTGAGCACTATGATCCTCCGGAAGGCTGAACCACACCTGGACTCTATGACCGCCGTGCATGCTTGGTAGGATCCAACCCTCGGCCAGAGGCATTGATACGGCTTTCCGGGGCTCAGGCATCCAGAAGCACGCGGGTGTTGTAGCGTTTCAACCCGTTGCCAATCCGGATTTCTGCGGTCGGCATCAGTGTGGTGGTCCGGAATTGTAGGAGGGACGTGAATGTGGGAGCCTGAGTAGCAGGGATGGAACTGGGCGTCGGCTTACTCGGCATTTGAGTGCGGGTGACTACTTCTTCTGCGGAAGGAGTTTCAAGCCCGGAAACAAAGGACTTCGGCGGCGGCGGGTGTGCGGAGAGGTGCTCGGACTGGCGGCAGTCTGCGTTGGCGAAAGACGACGGGCTTCGGCCATGGGTGTGAGTTGTCTTCAGAGTTGTTGAGTTGGTTTTTAATCGTTGGAGCTTAAGGCGATTGGTGTTCGCAACCAACCTTCGCCCCGGAAGGCTGGTCTGTTTTAGTTTTCCGCCGGTGAATGAAGGGAAGGGTGGTCGGTTCTGTCGAATCGACATCCGTTAGTTCTCGGGGATTGCTGAGGGTTCGTAGGAGTTGACGCCGTCATGTTGAGCACGGCACCCACTGGTCGACGGCGGCATTGGGATTCAACGCGCCATGTCGAGTGTCTCCCGTAGAGTCCGTGGTTTACTGGATAATATCAGCACTTGGTAGGACGTCTCTCCATCAATGAAGCGCTGCACAAGAATACTATCGTAAGTGGAGATGGGTAGCTCTCTCGACACTGCGCGGCCCAGACATTGCAGATCCATTGCGAAATCCTCTAAAGATTCTTTGGAACCCTGGATTCGGTTATGAAATTCGTGGTATCCTGCATGTGGACTTAACGTAAAGTTTTCCTTTATGGTCGCCGTCAGGAGTGCATAGGATCGCAGAGTCGCATCCGATAGTGTAGCGTAGAACTTCTGGGCACGCCCACGGAGGCTCGAATAAAGTTTGCAAAACTTAGTTCGTTCCGACCAGTCGTACTCGTCTGCCATGTCGTCAAATACGCGCTGAAATTCCTGCCATGATCTGGTGCCGTCATAAGTCGGTGGTGGTTCAGCATCCTGTAGCATCACAAACGGACTGTTGCCAACGCCGTACAGTGGACCAGCGGGCCGAAAAATGTTGCAAAAAACATATCTTTTGAACCAGGGGAGGTATTTGAACAAATTAAAAAATTTAATAGATAACTTATTAAGCTTTAGAATGAATGTCTGAACAGGGTGATCCGTCAACAGGATGCTTCAAAGTTTGTGGTCAAAGTTCTTTAATCTTTCTGCCCATATTAGACGTATAAAATGTTTATCACAAAGTAATATTTCTAATATTGTTTTAACATAAACATAACATATCAATATGTCTTAATTCCTTTTCTTTACTAATTTACTTAATTTTGTTACTAACATTGTTGGTTGAATTATTTTGAGGTTATATTTCTAATTTTTTTTTATTGTCCAATTTTCATTAAAATGAGTTCAAACATTTTTTGTAATATATAATAAACTTAGTATTTTGGAACTGTAACTATTACCACTAAAATTATTTTTAAATACGTGCATCTGAAGATGCTGCTTAAATGCTAACGAAGTATACATTCTTTCTTAAACTAATCCCATTAAATTATCTCAAAATTAATCGAATAAGCTCGCTTCAACAAAAGAAATCAGTGTACTTATATTTACATTGCAGTTAAGAAATCTCATTGAAGTGTTTCTCTCCATGGAATCATACAAACTCAAAAATCTTTTTTTGTACCTTAAAAAAAAGATTTATTTAGTTACCTGTACCCAAAATGTCTCAAGACTGGTAAAACACATAAAAAATAATTTTTGTTAAATTTAACTAACTCAGGTATTATTTACAAAATGATTTTACACAATTTTTTTATTAAATTCCCACTCAGAAAATACCCATATTTGCATGGGCTCTTCTTCTTCCATACACAAAACGCACATTTTTAGCACGAAGTTGCGCTCGTTTTATGACTTTAAATTCTAAACGGGCAAACTAGGGCAAAAAAAAATACATAAGCATATTTAAAGAAGGTTCATTCTATCATATGTATATAGTTTCCTCGTGAACATCGATGAACATTAGAAGTTATGTCCATGTTAAATGAAAAAAACTGCATAAAAATAGTCTATTTTTTAAACGTTTTTGGAATATTCAGTTATAAAACGAAAATTAAAAGTTTTACTGAATTTTATAAAGAATTAATTATATTTGGATAAAAGATTAAGAACTTTAAGAGTAATCAATTATTTCGACCAAAATTCAATTTCAAAGTTGATACTTTGCGACGAAAATTTATGCATTTTGGCACATGTCAGGAAATAGGTCAACTTTGAGGGGCTCTAGCACTCACAATTTTCAACCGATTTCAAAAACATTTCGGATTTATCACCCATGATCATTTTTTAACCAAACGCCATTTTTCTTTTTGTCGTACGCTACCATCACAAAAATGATTTTTGCCACGTTTTTCGGCCGGCTGCCCCATTGTGCGCCGGTCTAGAAAGGGTTTCCGCGAGTCTCTGTTGCGCCTCCAGTAAAGTCGCCGTGATCGATTTCTTCGGCATTGTGAATCGTGCTTTTGCAAGACACTAGCGTACCCCACACCTGACACCAATGTAGCGAAATCTGCCTTAACTGAAGGGCAGCGTCACCACGGTTAGCCGAGCGGTACTTCTTCTTTAGTCAGGTAGCCGGAAAGCAATCTATACGCCGGCGAATATAAGGGGGAGCAGAGCTTGGAAAACCAATTGGAAAAAGACACACGTGCAATCAGAACCGCATTCTCAGACCAGTCGGTAGCAAGAATCAGTTGATTTAACAAAGAATAATTTCCTTTGCGGAAACAACGGCGCAACTTGGAAGAGAAAGAAATAGCTAAATGGGTTAAGTTAGGAATAGTCAAGGATAGTCCAAGAGTGGGATGAAAAGAATCTTCAGGTACAACTACAGGAGAAGATCTAGTGACAACGGTACTGGATGAGCCATTTACAAAGATGAGATCCAGCATTCTGTTTAGACGATTATATATATGATTGACTTAAAAAGGAGGAAGATCAATCAAACCATCTTAAAAGTGATTATTAGGTGTGGGAATGTAATTAAATTTGTCAACACACGTCCAGGAATCGTTTGGCAAGTTAAAATCACCAAGTGTCACAGAGAAATCATAATCACGAATTTGACTAAGTGTTTCTTTAATGAAATTGAAATGTTGCAAATAAATCGATATTTCAGAAGATGGAGGAAGTTAAGTTTTGCTTTTAAGTTTTTAAGTTTTTTTAAGTTAAGTTGAGCTTTTATTAATTGGACTTTGTACTTATTGAGCTTTTGGCTCTTATGTAAATAGAGAGAGATCTCGATCTTGAAGAGATTGAGAGAGTTCGGCCAGGATTTGTGTAACGTCAGCAGTTTTACCCCAATGATGGGAATAACGATTCTGGCGAATTGTTTATGATATTTAATACATCCGTGGGAAGCCAGAATTGTTATTGTCACCATTTGATTTTTTGATAATATTGTAAGGAAGTTTCTATGGCCGGGGTATG
>JAECWX010000083.1:235000-291691 GCA_018151165.1 Drosophila arawakana | reverse complement strand
ATGAAATGTTATAAGTTGGAAAAAGTATAGCAGTGCGATAATATAATGTCATAAGAAATATTATAAGTTGGAAAAAGTATAGCAGTGCGATATTATGGCGGTGCGATATGAAAATGTTATATGAAATATTATACTCTCTGCAAGAGTATATTGGGTTTGTGCAAAAGTATGTAACAGGCAGAAGGGGGCGTGGCAGACCCCATAAAGTATATATATTCTTGATCAGCGTCACAAGCCGAGTCGATATAGCCATGTCCGTCTGTCTGTCTGTCTGTCTGTCCGTACGTATGAACAAACAGATTTCAGAGATGGTAAGAGCTACAAGTTTGAGCTTGGTGTCAAACGGTCAGATATTTAGTCAGTCAATACAAGAATCTTTCTTTTTCGATGCCACGCCCCATTCGCCCACAATAAACAAAAAACTGGACACAACTCGGTAAAAATTGGTGTTTTCGGCAAATATCTCAGTAACTATGGCACCTAGGATCACCAATTCTGGTACGGGAGGTTCCTAGCGACAGCATAGTTGCATTGGCATTTAAAATTTTTGACTGCCACGCCCACTTTTCCCACATTTGATAAAAAAGTCATCAATCTTCAATGCCGTTTTTAGCAAACTTGTTCTTATCGTACAGTATTGTAGTTTATAACTAACTATATTAAACTATCTATATTAAACTATCCTGAAAGGCGCATTAAAATCGGACTATAAATAAGAAAACTAGAAGCGTTACAATATTGATAATTGAACGCAATATCAACCCATTGGTGCAAGCGAGATAGAAACACACAAGCACATGTTCGAACGTTTTCGCTGCTTGTGTGTCGGCAGCGCTGCCCGCAGTCGCTGGCCGCGCCGAATACACACATACATACATATATGCATCATATATTGTCAAATGTACATATGTATGTGTATTCGCATGCAAACAAACAGATGTGTGTTTGATTATGCTTAGATTGTTTTTGTTTCAACATATTGTAATATCTGGATACCGATTTTAATAATTTAATCGGGAACAAATGCAGAGAGTATTATACGGTCGGGCGCGCTCGACTGTACTTTTTTTTCTTGTTATAAGTTGGAAAAGTATAGCAGTGCGATTATATAGCGGTGCAATATGAAAAGGTTATATGAAATATTATAAGTTGGAAAAAAGTATAGCAGTGCGACCTATATATAATGTCATATGAAATATTATAAGTTGGAAAAAGTTACATATATTATAATGGTTATATGAAAATTGAAACAAAAACATCTAAGTTAAAAAGTATAGCAGTGCGATACATATAGCGGGGATATGAAAATGTTATATGAAATATTATAAGTTGGAAAAGTATAGCAGTGCGATATTATAGCGGTGCGATATGAAAATGTTATATGAAATATTATAAAGTTTAGAAAATATATAATGCCTTGAGAAGTTAATAGCAGTTAGTAACAGTTATAAATTAAATAATGTCATATGAAATATTATAAGTTGGAAAAAGTATAGGGGTGCGATAGTGAAAAATGTTAAATATGAAATATTACTAAGTTGGAAAAAGTATAGCAGTGCGATAATTGGTATAGCGGTGCGAATATGAAAATACCATTTTTCACGAAATATTTTGAAATTGTGCATATGAAATATTATAAGTTGGAAAAAGTATAGCAGTGCGATATTATAATGTCATATGAAATATTATAATGTTGGAAAAAGTATAGCAGTGCGATATTATAGCGGTGCGATATGAAAATGTTATATGAAATATTATAAGTTGGAAAAAGTATAGCAGTGCGATATGAAAATGTTATATGAAATATTATAAGTTGGAAAAAGTATAGCAGTGCGATATTATAGCGGTGCCATATGAAAAGTTATAAAAAATATATATAAGTTGGAAAAAGTATAGCAGTGCGATATTATAGCGGTGCGATATGAAAATGTTATATGAAATATTATAAGTTGGAAAAAGTATAGCAGTGCGATAATATAGCGGTGCGATATGAAAATGTTATATGAAATATTATAAGTTGGAAAAAGTATAGCAGTGCGATATTATAATGTCATATGAAATATTATAAGTTGGAAAAAGTATAGCAGTGCGATATTATAGCGGTGCGATATGAAAATGTTATATGAAATATTATAAGTTGGAAAAAGTATAGCAGTGCGATAATATAGCGGTGCGATATGAAAATGTTATATGAAATATTATAAGTTGGAAAAAGTATAGCAGTGCGATATTATAATGTCATATGAAATATTATAAGTTGGAAAAAGTATAGCAGTGCGATAATATAATGTCATATGAAATACTATAAGTTGGAAAAAGTATAGCAGTGCGATATTATAGCGGTGCGATATGAAAATGTTATATGAAATATTATAAGTTGGAAAAAGTATAGCAGTGCGATAATATAGCGGTGCGATATGAAAATGTTATATGAAATATTATAAGTTGGAAAAAGTATAGCAGTGCGATATTATAATGTCATATGAAATATTATAAGTTGGAAAAAGTATAGCAGTGCGATATTATAGCGGTGCGATATGAAAATGTTATATGAAATATTATAAGTTGGAAAAAGTATAGCAGTGCGATAATATAGCGGTGCGATATGAAAATGTTATATGAAATATTATAAGTTGGAAAAAGTATAGCAGTGCGATAATATAGCGGTGCGATATGAAAATGTTATATGAAATATTATAAGTTGGAAAAAGTATAGCAGTGCGATATTATAATGTCATATGAAATATTATAAGTTGGAAAAAGTATAGCAGTGCGATATTATAGCGGTGCGATATGAAAATGTTATATGAAATATTATAAGTTGGAAAAAGTATAGCAGTGCGATATTATAGCGGTGCGATATGAAAATGTTATATGAAATATTATAAGTTGGAAAAAGTATAGCAGTGCGATATTATAATGTCATATGAAATATTATAAGTTGGAAAAAGTATAGCAGTGCGATAATATAATGTCATATGAAATACTATAAGTTGGAAAAAGTATAGCAGTGCGATATTATAGCGGTGCGATATGAAAATGTTATATGAAATATTATAAGTTGGAAAAAGTATAGCAGTGGGAAAATGTCATATGAAATATTATAAGTTGGAAAAAGTATAGCGGTGCGATATGAAAATGTTATATGAAATATTATAAGTTGGAAAAAGTATAGCAGTGCGATATTATAATGTCATATGAAATATTATAAGTTGGAAAAAGTATAGCAGTGCGATATTATAGCGGTGCGATATGAAAATGTTATATGAAATATTATAAGTTGGAAAAAGTATAGCAGTGCGAAAATGTCATATGAAATATTATAAGTTGGAAAAAGTATAGCAGTGCGATATTATAATGTCATATGAAATATTATAAGTTGGAAAAAGTATAGCAGTGCGATATTATAGCGGTGCGATATGAAAATGTTATATGAAATATTATAAGTTGGAAAAAGTATAGTAGTGCGATAATATAATGTCATATGAAATATTATAAGTTGGAAAAAGTATAGCAGTGCGATAATATAGCGGTGCGATATTAAAATGTTATACTGAAATATTATAAAATCGGACTATAAACAAAAACAGTGCGTAATATAATATTGAAAATTTATACGAAATAATCCAAGTTGGAAAAAGTATAGCAGTGCGATAATATAACACAAGCACATATTCGAACGTTTTACTGAAATATTATAAGTTGGAAAAGTATAGCAGTGCGATAATATAGCGGTGCCGATATGAAAAATGTTATATGAAATATTATAAGTATGGATCATATATTGTCAAAAATGCATATGTAATATATTCGCATGCAAACAAACAGATGTGTGTTATGAATTATATAGTTGGAAAAATTTGAAAATATATATTGTGCGATATGGATACCGATTTTATATAATTTATATAAGGGAACAAATGCATAGCAGTGCGATTATACGGTAGGGCGCGCTCGACTGTAATTGTTTTTTGAAATATTATAAGTTGGAAAAGTATAGCAGTGCGATAATATAGCGGTGCAATATGAAAAGGTTATATGAAATATTATAAGTTGGAAAAAGTAATACAGTCGAGCGCGCCCGACATTATAATACGGTCTGCGATTTGAAAATGTTATATGAAATTATTAAAAGTCGGTATAAAGTATAGCAGTGCGATAATATAGCTTGCATTAAAACACGTTGAAATAAAAACAATCTAAAAGCATAGCATCAAAATTCATACTGTTTGTTATGTTATATGAAATACACATAAGTTGGACAATATGTATATGATGCAATATATATAATGTATGTATGTGTGTATATGAAATAGCATCACCGTGGAAAAATATACAAAGAGCGAAAACGTTCTGAAATATGTGCTTGTAAAGTATATCATGCGCTAACCTATGGGTGCGATATGAAAATGTTATATTAAATCAATATTGGGTAACGCTTCTAGTTTTCTTGTTTATAGTCCGATTTTAAATGCGCCTTTCAAGATAGTTTAATATAGTTAAAAAGTCTCAACCAGTTCGATAAATTATAATACTGTACGATACGGAAAAAACGGCATTGAAGCTTGAAAACTATTTTATAAATTGTGGGAAAAGTGGGCGTGACAGTCAAAAATTTTAAATATAAATGTAACTATGCTCTCGCAAAAAACACCCGTACCAGAATTGGTGATCCTAGGTGCCATAGTTACTGAGATATTTGCCGAAAATACCAATTTTCACGAGGTGTGTCAAATTTTTACTAATTGTGGGCGCATAGGGCGTGGCATCGAAAAAAAACAGATATCTATGTATTGACTGACTAAATATCTGATCGTTTGACACCAAGCTAGAACTTGCAGCTCTTACAATCTCTGAAATCTGTTTGTTCATACGACAGACAGAAAACAGACAGACGCATGGCTATATCGACTCGGCTTGTGATGCTGATCAAGAATATATGAAATATTATAAGTTGGAAAAAGCTCTGCCAGTGCGATACTTTTGCACAAACCCAATATACTCTTGCAGAGAGTATAAAAAGTATAGCAGTGCGATATTATGGCGGTGCGATATGAAAATGTTATATGAAATATTATAAGTTGGAAAAAGTATAGCAGTCCGATAATATAGCGGTGCGATATGAAAATGTTATATGAAATATTATAAGTTGGAAAAAGTATAGCAGTGCGATAATATAGCGGTGCGATATGAAAATGTTATATGAAATATTATAAGTTGGAAAAAGTATAGCAGTGCGATATTATAATGTCATATGAAATATTATAAGTTGGAAAAAAGTATAAGCAGTGCGATATTAAAGCGGTGCGATATGAAAATGTTATATGAAATATTATAAGTTGGAAAAAGTATAGCAGTGCGATATTATAGCGGTGCGATATGAAAATGTTATATGAAATATTATAAGTTGGAAAAAGTATAGCAGTGCGATATTATAATGTCATATGAAAATATTATAAGAAATTTAAAAAAAGTATAGCAGTGCGATAATATAATGTCATATGAAATATTATAAGTTGGAAAAAGTATAGCAGTGCGATATTATAGCGGTGCGATATGAAAATGTTATATGAAATATTATAAGTTGGAAAAAGTATAGCAGTGCGATAATATAGCGGTGCGATATGAAAATGTTATATGAAATATTATAAGTTGGAAAAAGTATAGCAGTGCGATAATATAATGTCATATGAAATATTATAAGTTGGAAAAAGTATAGCAGTGCGATAATATAGCGGTGCGATATGAAAATGTTATATGAAATATTATAAGTTGGAAAAAGTATAGCAGTGCGATAATATAGCGGTGCGATATGAAAATGTTATATGAAATATTATAAGTTGGAAAAAGTATAGCAGTGCGATAATATAGCGGTGCGATATGAAAATGTTATATGAAATATTATAAGTTGGAAAAAGTATAGCAGTGCGATATTATAATGTCATATGAAATATTATAAGTTGGAAAAAGTATAGCAGTGCGATATTATAGCGGTGCGATATGAAAATGTTATATGAAATATTATAAGTTGGAAAAAGTATAGCAGTGCGATATTATAGCGGTGCGATATGAAAATGTTATTTGAAATATTATAAGTTGGAAAAATATAGCAGTGCGATATTATAATGTCATATGAAATATTATAAGTTGGAAAAAGTATAGCAGTGCGATAATATAGCGGTGCGATATGAAAATGTTATATGAAATATTATAAGTTGGAAAAGTATAGCAGTGCGATATTATAGCGGTGCGATATGAAAATGTTATATGAAATATTATAAGTTGGAAAAAGTATAGCAGTGCGATAATATAATGTTATATGAAATATTATAAGTTGGAAAAAGTATAGCAGTGCGATAATATAGCGGTGCGATATGAAAATGTTATATGAAATATTATAAGTTGGAAAAAGTATAGCAGTGCGATATTATAATGTCATATGAAATATTATAAGTTGGAAAAAGTATAGCAGTGCGATAATATAGCGGTGCGATATGAAAATGTTATATGAAATATTATAAGTTGGAAAAAGTATAGCAGTGCGATAATATAGCGGTGCGATATGAAAATGTTATATGAAATATTATAAGTTGGAAAAAGTATAGCAGTGCGATAATATAGCGGTGCGATATGAAAATGTTATATGAAATATTATAAGTTGGAAAAAGTATAGCAGTGCGATAATATAGCGGTGCGATATGAAAATGTTATATGAAATATTATAAGTTGGAAAAAGTATAGCAGTGCGATAATATAGCGGTGCGATATGAAAATGTTATATGAAATATTATAAGTTGGAAAAAGTATAGCAGTGCGATATTATAGCGGTGCGATATGAAAATGTTATATGAAATATTATAAGTTGGAAAAAGTATAGCAGTGCGATAATATAGCGGTGCGATATGAAAATGTTATATGAAATATTATAAGTTGGAAAAGTGCATATATAATGTCATATGAAATATTATAAGTAGCAGCGCGATATATATAATGTTATATGAAATATTATAAGTTGGAAAAAGTATAGCAGTGCGATATTTATATAGCGGTGCGATATGAAAATGTTATATGAAATATTATAAGTTGGAAAAAGTATAGCAGTGCGATATATATAGCGGTGCGATATGAAAATGTTATATGAAATATTATAAGTTGGAAAAAGTATAGCAGTGCGATAATATAGCGGTGCGATATGAAAATGTTATATGAAATATTATAAGTTGGAAAAAGTATAGCAGTGCGATAATATAGCGGTGCGATATGAAAATGTTATATGAAATATTATAAGTTGGAAAAAGTATAGCAGTGCGATAATATAATGTCATATGAAAATATATGAATAAGTTGGAAAAAGTATAGCAGTGCGATAATATAGCGGTGCGATATGAAAATGTTATATGAAATATTATAAGTTGGAAAAAGTATAGCAGTGCGATAATATAGCGGTGCGATATGAAAATGTTATATGAAATATTATAAGTTGGAAAAAGTATAGCAGTGCGATAATATAATGTCATATGAAATACTATAAGTTGGAAAAAGTATAGCAGTGCGATATTATAGCGGTGCGATATGAAAATGTTATATGAAATATTATAAGTTGGAAAAAAAGTTAGCAGTGCGATAATATAGCGGTGCGATATGAAAATGTTATATGAAATATTATAAGTTGGAAAAAGTATAGCAGTGCGATATTATAGCGGTGCGATATGAAAATGTTATATGAAATATTATAAGTTGGAAAAAGTATAGCAGTGCGATAATATAGCGGTGCGATATGAAAATGTTATATGAAATATTATAAGTTGGAAAAAGTATAGCAGTGCGATAATATAGAAGATATTATAGCGGTGCGATATGAAAATGTTATATGAAATATTATAAGTTGGAAAAAGTATAGCAGTGCGATAATATAATGTCATATGAAAATGTTATATGAAATATTATAAGTTGGAAAAAGTATAGCAGTGCGATATTATAGCGGTGCGATATGAAAATGTTATATGAAATATTATAAGTTGGAAAAAGTATAGCAGTGCGATATTATAGCGGTGCGATATGAAAATGTTATATGAAATATTATAAGTTGGAAAAAGTATAGCAGTGCGATATATATACGTATAGCGGTGCGATATGAAAATGTTATATGAAATATTATAAGTTGGAAAAAGTATAGCAGTGCGATAATATAGCGGTGCGATATGAAAATGTTATATGAAATATTATAAGTTGGAAAAAGTATAGCAGTGCGATAATATAGCGGTGCGATATGAAAATGTTATATGAAATATTATAAGTTGGAAAAAGTATAGCAGTGCGATATTATAAGTCATATGAAATATTATAGAAAATGTTATATGAAAATATTATAAGTTGAAAAGTTGGAAAAAGTATAGCAGTGCGATATATATAGCGGTGCGATATGAAAATGTTATATGAAATATTATAAGTTGGAAAAAGTATAGCAGTGCGATAATATAGCGGTGCGATATGAAAATGTTATATGAAATATTATAAGTTGGAAAAAGTATAGCAGTCGATAATTATAGCGGTGCGATATGAAAATTTTATATGAAATATTATAGCAGTTGGAAAATATAGCAGTGCGATATGAAAATGTTATATGAAATATTATAAGTTGGAAAAAGTATAGCAGTGCGATAATTATAGCGGTGCGATATGAAAATGTTATATGAAATATTATAAGTTGGAAAAAGTATAGCAGTGCGATAATATAGCGGTGCGATATGAAAATGTTATATGAAATATTATAAGTTGGAAAAAGTATAGCAGTGCGATAATATAATGTCATATGAAATATTATAAAGTTGGAAAAAGTATAGCAGTGCGATATTATAGCGGTGCGATATGAAAATGTTATATGAAATATTATAAGTTGGAAAAAGTATAGCAGTGCGATATTATAGCGGTGCGATATGAAAATGCTATATGAAATATTATTAGTTGAAAAAAGTATAGAAGTGGGAAATATTATAAGTTGGAAAAAGTATAGCAGTGCGATAATATAGCGGTGCGATATGAAAATGTTATATGAAATATTATAAGTTGGAAAAAGTATAGCAGTGCGATAATATAGCGGTGCGATATGAAAATGTTATATGAAATATTATAAGTTGGAAAAAGTATAGCAGTGCGATAATATAATGTCATATGAAAATACATGAAATAAGTTGGAAAAAGTATAGCAGTGCGATAATATAGCGGTGCGATATGAAAATGTTATATGAAATATTATAAGTTGGAAAAAGTATAGCAGTGCGATATTATAGCGGTGCGATATGAAAATGTTATATGAAATATTATAAGTTGGAAAAAGTATAGCAGTGCGATAATATAGTGGTGCGTATGAAAATGTTATATGAAATATTATAAGTTGGAAAAAGTATAGCAGTGCGATAATATAGCGGTGCGATATGAAAATGTTATATGAAATATTATAAGTTGGAAAAAGTATAGCAGTGCGATAATATAATGGTCGATATAAAAGTATATGAAATATTATAAGTTGGAAAAAGTATAGCAGTGCGATAATATAGCGGTGCGATATGAAAATGTTATATGAAATATTATAAGAAAAATCATATAAATATTGGAAAAAGTATAGCAGTGCGATAATATAGCGGTGCGATATGAAAATGTTATATGAAATATTATAAGTTGGAAAAAGTATAGCAGTGCGATATTATAATGTCATATGAAATATTATAAGTTGGAAAGATAGCAAGTGCGATAATATATAGCGGTGCGATATGAAAATGTTATATGAAATATTATAAGTTGGAAAAAGTATAGCAGTGCGATAATATAGCGGTGCGATATGAAAATGTTATATGAAATATTATAAGTTGGAAAAAGTATAGCAGTGCGATAATATAGCGGTGCGATATGAAAATGTTATATGAAATATTATAAGTTGGAAAAAGTATAGCAGTGCGATATTATAATGTCATATGAAATATTATAAGTTGGAAAAAGTATAGCAGTGCGATATAAATTTGAAATATAATAAATATAGCGGTGCGATATGAAAATGTTATATGAAATATTATAAGTTGGAAAAAGTATAGCAGTGCGATAATATAGCGGTGCGATATGAAAATGTTATATGAAATATTATAAGTTGGAAAAAGTATAGCAGTGCGATATTATAATGTCATATGAAATATTATAAGTTGGAAAAAGTATAGCAGTGCGATATTATAGCGGTGCGATATGAAAATGTTATATGAAATATTATAAGTTGGAAAAAGTATAGCAGTGCGATAATATAATGTCATATGAAATATTATAAGTTGGAAAAAGTATAGCAGTGCGATAATATAGCGGTGCGATATGAAAATGTTATATGAAATATTATAAGTTGGAAAAAGTATAGCAGTGCGATAATATAGCGGTGCGATATGAAAATGTTATATGAAATATTATAAGTTGGAAAAAGTATAGCAGTGCGATAATATAGCAGTGCGATAATATAATGTCATATGAAATATTATAAGTTGGAAAAAGTATAGCAGTGCGATATTATAGCGGTGCGATATGAAAATGTTATATGAAATATTATAAGTTGGAAAAAGTATAGCAGTGCGATAATATAGCGGTGCGATATGAAAATGTTATATGAAATATTATAAGTTGGAAAAAGTATAGCAGTGCGATAATATAGCGGTGCGATATGAAAATGTTATATGAAATATTATAAGTTGGAAAAAAAATAGCAGTGCGATAATATAGCGGTGCGATATGAAAATGTTATATGAAATATTATAAGTTGGAAAAAGTATAGCAGTGCGATATTATAACGGTGTCATATGAAAATGTTATATAAATATTATAAGTTGGAAAAAGTATAGCAGTGCGATAATATAGAATATTATATTGAAAAAGTATAAGTGGAAAAGTATAGCAGTGCGATATGAAAATGTTATATGAAATATTATAAGTTGGAAAAAGTATAGCAGTGCGATAATATAGCGGTGCGATATGAAAATGTTATATGAAATATTATAAGTTGGAAAAAGTATAGCAGTGCGATATTATAATGTCATATGAAATATTATAAGTTGGAAAAAGATATATAGCAGTGCGATAATTATAGCGGTGCGATATGAAAATGTTATATGAAATATTATAAGTTGGAAAAAGTATAGCAGTGCGATAATATAGCGGTGCGATATGAAAATGTTATATGAAATATTATAAGTTGGAAAAAGTATAGCAGTGCGATAATATAGCGGTGCGATATGAAAATGTTATATGAAATATTATAAGTTGGAAAAGTATAGCAGTGCGATATTATAGCGGTGCGATATGAAAATGTTATATGAAATATTATAAGTTGGAAAAAGTATAGCAGTGCGATAATATAGCGGTGCGATATGAAAATGTTATATGAAATATTATAAGTTGGAAAAGTATAGCAGTGCGATAATATAGCGGTGCGATATGAAAATGTTATATGAAATATTATAAGTTGGAAAAAGTATAGCAGTGTGATATTATAGCAGTGCGATAATATAATGTCAAATGAAATATTATAAGTTGGAAAAGAATAGCAGTACGATATTATAGCGGTGCGATATGAAAATGTTATATGAAATATTATAAATTGGAAAAAGTATAGCAGTGCGATAATATAGCGGTGCGATATGAAAATGTTATATGAAATATTATAAGTTGGAAAAAGTATAGCAGTGCGATATTATAATGTCATATGAAATATTATAAGTTGGAAAAAGTATAGCAGTGCGATATTATAGCGGTGCGATATGAAAATGTTATATGAAATATTATAAGTTGGAAAAAGTATAGCAGTGCGATAATATAGCGGTGCGATATGAAAATGTTATATGAAATATTATAAGTTGGAAAAAGTATAGCAGTGCGATAATATAGCGGTGCGATATGAAAATGTTATATGAAATATTATAAGTTGGAAAAAGTATAGCAGTGCGATAATATAGCGGTGCGATATGAAAATGTTATATGAAATATTATAAGTTGGAAAAAGTATAGCAGTGCGATATTATAGCGGTGCGATATGAAAATGTTATATGAAATATTATAAGTTGGAAAAAGTATAGCAGTGCGATAATATAGCGGTGCGATATGAAAATGTTATATGAAATATTATAAGTTGGAAAAAGTATAGCAGTGCGATAATATAGCGGTGCGATATGAAAATGTTATATGAAATATTATAAGTTGGAAAAAGTATAGCAGTGCGATAATATAATGTCATATGAAATAATGTTAAAAATATTATAAGTTGGAAAAAGTATAGCAGTGCGATAATATAGCGGTGCGATATGAAAATGTTATATGAAATATTATAAGTTGGAAAAAGTATAGCAGTGCGATAATATAGCGGTGCGATATGAAAATGTTATATGAAATATTATAAGTTGGAAAAAGTATAGCAGTGCGATAATATAATGTCATATGAAAATGTATATGAAATATTATAAGTTGGAAAAAGTATAGCAGTGCGATAATATAGCGGTGCGATATGAAAATGTTATATGAAATATTATAAAAGTTGGAAAAAGTATAGCAGTGCGATAATATAGCGGTGCGATATGAAAATGTTATATGAAATATTATAAGTTGGAAAAAGTATAGCAGTGCGATAATATAGCGGTGCGATATGAAAATGTTATATGAAATATTATAAGTTGGAAAAAGTATAGCAGTGCGATAATATAGCGGTGCGATATGAAAATGTTATATGAAATATTATAAGTTGGAAAAAGTATAGCAGTGCGATATTATATAATGTCATATGAAAAGTTATATGAAATATTATAAGTTGGAAAAAGTATAGCAGTGCGATAATATAGCGGTGCGATATGAAAATGTTATATGAAATATTATAAGTTGGAAAAAGTATAGCAGTGCGATAATATAGCGGTGCGATATGAAAATGTTATATGAAATATTATAAGTTGGAAAAAGTATAGCAGTGCGATATTATAATGTCATATGAAATATTATAAGTTGGAAAAAGTATAGCAGTGCGATAATATAGCGGTGCGATATGAAAATGTTATATGAAATATTATAAGTTGGAAAAAGTATAGCAGTGCGATAATATAGCGGTGCGATATGAAAATGTTATATGAAATATTATAAGTTGGAAAAAGTATAGCAGTGCGATAATATAGCGGTGCGATATGAAAATGTTATATGAAATATTATAAGTTGGAAAAAGTATAGCAGTGCGATAATATAATGTCATATGAAATATTATAAGTTGGAAAAAGTATAGCAGTGCGATAATATAGCGGTGCGATATGAAAATGTTATATGAAATATTATAAGTTGGAAAAGTATAGCAGTGCGATAATATAGCGGTGCGATATGAAAATGTTATATGAAATATTATAAGTTGGAAAAAGTATAGCAGTGCGATAATATAGCGGTGGATATGAAAATGTTATATGAAATATTATAAGTTGGAAAAAGTATAGCAGTGCGATAATATAGCGGTGCGATATGAAAATTTATATGAAATATTATAAGTTGGAAAAAGTATAGCAGTGCGATAATATAGCGGTGCGATATGAAAATGTTATATGAAATATTATAAGTTGGAAAAAGTATAGCAGTGCGATAATATAGCGGTGCGATATGAAAATGTTATATGAAATATTATAAGTTGGAAAAAGTATAGCAGTGCGATATTATAATGTCATATGAAATACTATAAGTTGGAAAAAGTATAGCAGTGCGATATATATAGCGGTGCGATATGAAAATGTTATATGAAATATTATAAGTTGGAAAAAGTATAGCAGTGCGATAATATAGCGGTGCGATATGAAAATGTTATATGAAATATTATAAGTTGGAAAAAGTATAGCAGTGCGATAATATAGCGGTGCGATATGAAAATGTTATATGAAATATTATAAGTTGGAAAAAGTATAGCAGTGCGATAATATAGCGGTGCGATATGAAAATGTTATATGAAATATTATAAGTTGGAAAAAGTAGTATAGCAGTGCGATAATATAGCGGTGCGATATGAAAATGTTATATGAAATATTATAAGTTGGAAAAAGTATAGCAGTGCGATATTATAATGTCATATGAAAAGTTATATGAAATATTATAAGTTGGAAAAAGTATAGCAGTGCGATAATATAGCGGTGCGATATGAAAATGTTATATGAAATATTATAAGTTGGAAAAAGTATAGCAGTGCGATAATATAGCGGTGCGATATGAAAATGTTATATGAAATATTATAAGTTGGAAAAAGTATAGCAGTGCGATAATATAGCGGTGCGATATGAAAATGTTATATGAAATATTATAAGTTGGAAAAAGTATAGCAGTGCGATAATATAGCGGTGCGATATGAAAATGTTATATGAAATATTATAAGTTGGAAAAAGTATAGCAGTGCGATAATATAGCGGTGCGATATGAAAATGTTATATGAAATATTATAAGTTGGAAAAAGTATAGCAGTGCGATAATATAGCGGTGCGATATGAAAATGTTATATGAAATATTATAAGTTGGAAAAAATATAGCAGTGCGATAATATATATAAATGTCATATGAAATATTATAAGTTGGAAAAAGTATAGTATAGCAGTGCGATAATATAGCGGTGCGATATGAAAATGTTATATGAAATATTATAAGTTGGAAAAAGTATAGCAGTGCGATAATATAGCGGTGCGATATGAAAATGTTATATGAAATATTATAAGTTGGAAAAAGTATAGCAGTGCGATATTATAGCGGTGCGATATGAAAATGTTATATGAAATATTATAAGTTGGAAAAAGTATAGCAGTGCGATAATATAGCGGTGCGATATGAAAATGTTATATGAAATATTATAAGTTGGAAAAAGTATAGCAGTGCGATATTATAGCGGTGCGATATGAAAATGTTATATGAAATATTATAAGTTGGAAAAAGTATAGCAGTGCGATAATATAGCGGTGCGATATGAAAATGTTATATGAAATATTATAAGTTGGAAAAAGTATAGCAGTGCGATATTATAGCGGTGCGATATGAAAATGTTATATGAAATATTATAAGTTGGAAAAAGTATAGCAGTGCGATATTATAATGTCATATGAAATATTATAAGTTGGAAAAAGTATAGCAGTGCGATATTATAGCGGTGCGATATGAAAATGTTATATGAAATATTATAAGTTGGAAAAAGTATAGCAGTGCGATAATATAGCGGTGCGATATGAAAATGTTATATGAAATATTATAAGTTGGAAAAAGTATAGCAGTGCGATATTATAGCGGTGCGATATGAAAATGTTATATGAAATATTATAAGTTGGAAAAAGTATAGCAGTGCGATATTATAGCGGTGCGATATGAAAATGTTATATGAAATATTATAAGTTGGAAAAAGTATAGCAGTGCGATATTAATAGCGGTGCGATATGAAAATGTTATATGAAATACTGTAAGTTGGAAAAAGTGTAGCAGTGCGATAATATAGCGGTGCGATATGAAAATGTTATATGAAATATTATAAGTTGGAAAAAGTATAGCAGTGCGATAATATAGCGGTGCGATATAAAAATGTTATATGAAATATTATAAGTAAAGGAAAAAGTATAGCAATGCGATATTATAGCAGTGCGATATGAAAATGTTATATGAAATACTATAAGTTGGAAAAAGTATAGCAGTGCGATAATATAGCGGTGCGATATGAAAATGTTATATGAAATATTATAAGTTGGAAAAAGTATAGCAGTGCGATATTAATAGCGGTGCGATATGAAAATGTTATATGAAATACTGTAAGTTGGAAAAAGTGTAGCAGTGCGATAATATAGCGGTGCGATATGAAAATGTTATATGAAATATTATAAGTTGGAAAAAGTATAGCAGTGCGATATTATAGCGGTGCGATATGAAAATGTTATATGAAATATTATAAGTTGGAAAAAGTATAGCAGTGCGATATATATAATGTCATATGAAAATATTATAAGTTGGAAAAAGTAAAATAGCAGTGCGATAATATAGCGGTGCGATATGAAAATGTTATATGAAATATTATAAGTTGGAAAAGTATAGCATTGCGATATTATAACGGTGCGATATGAAAATGTTATATGAAATATTATAAGTTGGAAAAAGTATAGCAGTGCGATAATATAGCGGTGCGATATGAAAATGTTATATGAAATATTATAAGTTGGAAAAAGTATAGCAGTGCGATATTATAGCGGGATATGAAAATGTTATATGAAATATTATAAGTTGGAAAAAGTATAGCAGTGCGATAATATAGCGGTGCGATATGAAAATGTTATATGAAATATTATAAGTTGGAAAAAGTATAGCAGTGCGATATTATAGCGGTGCGATATGAAAATGTTATATGAAATATTATAAGTTGGAAAAAGTATAGCAGTGCGATAATATAGCGGTGCGATATGAAAATGTTATATGAAATATTATAAGTTGGAAAAAGTATAGCAGTGCGATAATATAGCGGTGCGATATGAAAATGTTATATGAAATATTATAAGTTGGAAAAAGTATAGCAGTGCGATATTATAGCGGTGCGATATGAAAATGTTATATGAAATATTATAAGTTGGAAAAAGTATAGCAGTGCGATAATATAGCGGTGCGATATGAAAATGTTATATGAAATATTATAAGTTGGAAAAAGTATAGCAGTGCGATATTATAGCGGTGCGATATGAAAATGTTATATGAAATATTATAAGTTGGAAAAAGTATAGCAGTGCGATAATATAGCGGTGCGATATGAAAATGTTATATGAAATATTATAAGTTGGAAAAAGTATAGCAGTGCGATAATATAATGGCATATGCGATATAAGAAAATGTTATATGAAATATTATAAGTTGGAAAAAGTATAGCAGTGCGATATGAAAATGTTATATGAAATATTATAAGTTGGAAAAAGTATAGCAGTGCGATAATATAGCGGTGCGATATGAAAATGTTATATGAAATATTATAAGTTGGAAAAAGTATAGCAGTGCGATAATATAGCGGTGCGATATGAAAATGTTATATGAAATATTATAAGTTGGAAAAAGTATAGCAGTGCGATAATATAGCGGTGCGATATGAAAATGTTATATGAAATATTATAAGTTGGAAAAAGTATAGCAGTGCGATAATATAGCGGTGCGATATGAAAATGATGTTATATGAAATATTATAAGTTGGAAAAAGTATAGCAGTGCGATAATATAGCGGTGCGATATGAAAATGTTATATGAAATATTATAAGTTGGAAAAAGTATAGCAGTGCGATATTATAGCGGTGCGATATGAAAATGTTATATGAAATATTATAAGTTGGAAAAAGTATAGCAGTGCGATAATATAGCGGTGCGATATGAAAATGTTATATGAAATATTATAAGTTGGAAAAAGTATAGCAGTGCGATAATATAGCGGTGCGATATGAAAATGTTATATGAAATATTATAAGTTGGAAAAAGTATAGCAGTGCGATAATATAATGTCATATGAAATACTATAAGTTGGAAAAAGTATAGCAGTGCGATAATATAGCGGTGCGATATGAAAATGTTATATGAAATATTATAAGTTGGAAAAAGTATAGCAGTGCGATAATATAGCGGTGCGATATGAAAATGTTATATGAAATATTATAAGTTGGAAAAAGTATAGCAGTGCGATATTATAAGTGTCATATGAAAATGTTATATGAAATATTATAAGTTGGAAAAAGTATAGCAGTGCGATAATATAGCGGTGCGATATGAAAATGTTATATGAAATATTATAAGTTGGAAAAAGTATAGCAGTGCGATAATATAGCGGTGCGATATGAAAATGTTATATGAAATATTATAAGTTGGAAAAAGTATAGCAGTGCGATAATATAGCGGTGCGATATGAAAATGTTATATGAAATATTATAAGTTGGAAAAAGTATAGCAGTGCGATAATATAGCGGTGCGATATGAAAATGTTATATGAAATATTATAAGTTGGAAAAAGTATAGCAGTGCGATAATATAGCGGTGTCATATGAAAATGTTATATGAAATATTATAAGTTGGAAAAAGTATAGCAGTGCGATATTATAGCGGTGCGATATGAAAATGTTATATGAAATATTATAAGTTGGAAAAAGTATAGCAGTGCGATATGAAAATGTTATATGAAATATTATAAGTTGGAAAAAGTATAGCAGTGCGATATTATAGCGGTGCGATATGAAAATGTTATATGAAATATTATAAGTTGGAAAAAGTATAGCAGTGCGATAATATAGCGGTGCGATATGAAAATGTTATATGAAATATTATAAGTTGGAAAAAGTATAGCAGTGCGATATTATAGCGGTGCGATATGAAAATGTTATATGAAATATTATAAGTTGGAAAAAGTATAGCAGTGCGATAAATATAGAAAGTGCGATAAATGAAAATGTTATATGAAATATTATAAGTTGGAAAAAGTATAGCAGTGCGATAATATAGCGGTGCGATATGAAAATGTTATATGAAATATTATAAGTTGGAAAAAGTATAGCAGTGCGATATTATAATGTCATATGAAATATTGTTATATGAAATATTATAAGTTGGAAAAAGTATAGCAGTGCGATAATATAGCGGTGCGATATGAAAATGTTATATGAAATATTATAAGTTGGAAAAAGTATAGCAGTGCGATAATATATGCGGTGCGATATGAAAATGTTATATGAAATATTATAAGTTGGAAAAAGTATAGCAGTGCGATAATATAGCGGTGCGATATGAAAATGTTATATGAAATATTATAAGTTGGAAAAAGTATAGCAGTGCGATAATATAGCGGTGCGATATGAAAATGTTATATGAAATATTATAAGTTGGAAAAAGTATAGCAGTGCGATAATTATAGCGGTGCGATATGAAAATGTTATATGAAATATTATAAGTTGGAAAAAGTATAGCAGTGCGATATTATAGCGGTGCGATATGAAAATGTTATATGAAATATTATAAGTTGGAAAAAGTATAGCAGTGCGATATTATAGCGGTGCGATATGAAAATGTTATATGAAATATTATAAGTTGGAAAAAGTATAGCAGTGCGATAATATAATGTCATATAAAATACTATAAGTTGGAAAAAGTATAGCAGTGCGATATTATAGCGGTGCGATATGAAAATGTTATATGAAATATTATAAGTTGGAAAAAGTATAGCAGTGCGATAATATAGCGGTGCGATATGAAAATGTTATATGAAATATTATAAGTTGGAAAAAGTATAGCAGTGCGATATATAATATTATATTGGAAAAAGTATAGCAGTCGATAATATAGCAAATGATAATGTTATATGAAATATTATAAGTTGGAAAAAGTATAGCAGTGCGATATTATAGCGGTGCGATATGAAAATGTTATATGAAATATTATAAGTTGGAAAAAGTATAGCAGTGCGATAATATAGCGGTGCGATATGAAAATGTTATATGAAATATTATAAGTTGGAAAAAGTATAGCAGTGCGATAATATAGCGGTGCGATATGAAAATGTTATATGAAATATTATAAGTTGGAAAAAGTATAGCAGTGCGATATGAAAATGTTATATGAAATATTATAAGTTGGAAAAAGTATAGCAGTGCGATAATATAGCGGTGCGATATGAAAATGTTATATGAAATATTATAAGTTGGAAAAAGTATAGCAGTGCGATATTATAATGTCATATGAAATATTATAAGTTGGAAAAATAAGTAAAAATAGCAGTGCGATAATATAATGTCATAAAATGAAATATTATAAGTTGGAAAAAGTATAGCAGTGCGATATTATAGCGGTGCGATATGAAAATGTTATATGAAATATTATAAGTTGGAAAAAGTATAGCAGTGCGATAATATAGCGGTGCGATATGAAAATGTTATATGAAATATTATAAGTTGGAAAAAGTATAGCAGTGCGATATTATAGCGGTGCGATATGAAAATGTTATATGAAATATTATAAGTTGGAAAAAGTATAGCAGTGCGATAATTATAGCGGTGCGATATGAAAATGTTATATGAAATATTATAAGTTGGAAAAAGTATAGCAGTGCGATAATATAGCGGTGCGATATGAAAATGTTATATGAAATATTATAAGTTGGAAAAAGTATAGCAGTGCGATATTATAATGTCATATGAAATATTATAAGTTGGAAAAAGTATAGCAGTGCGATAATATAGCGGTGCGATATGAAAATGTTATATGAAATATTATAAGTTGGAAAAATATAGCAGTGCGATAAAATAGCGGTGCGATATGAAAATGTTATATGAAATATTATAAGTTGGAAAAAGTATAGCAGTGCGATAATATAGCGGTGCGATATGAAAATGTTATATGAAATATTATAAGTTGGAAAAGTATAGCAGTGCGATAATATAGCGGTGCGATATGAAAATGTTATATGAAATATTATAAGTTGGAAAAAGTATAGCAGTGCGATATTATAGCGGTGCGATATGAAAATGTTATATGAAATATTATAAGTTGGAAAAAGTATAGCAGTGCGATATTATAGCGGTGCGATATGAAAATGTTATATGAAATATTATAAGTTGGAAAAAGTATAGCAGTGCGATAATATAGCGGTGCGATATGAAAATGTTATATGAAATATTATAAGTTGGAAAAAGTATAGCAGTGCGATAATATAATGTCATATGAAATATTATAAGTTGGAAAAAGTATAGCAGTGCGATAATATAGCGGTGCGATATGAAAATGTTATATGAAATATTATAAGTTGGAAAAAGTATAGCAGTGCGATAATATAGCGGTGCGATATGAAAATGTTATATGAAATATTATAAGTTGGAAAAAGTATAGCAGTGCGATATTATAGCGGTGCGATATGAAAATGTTATATGAAATATTATAAGTTGGAAAAGTATAGCAGTGCGATATAAATATAAATAAGAAAAGTATAGCAGTGCGATATGAAAATGTTATATGAAATATTATAAGTTGGAAAAAGTATAGCAGTGCGATATTATAGCGGTGCGATATGAAAATGTTATATGAAATATTATAAGTTGGAAAAAGTATAGCAGTGCGATAATATAGCGGTGCGATATGAAAATGTTATATGAAATATTATAAGTTGGAAAAAGTATAGCAGTGCGATATTATAGCGGTGCGATATGAAAATGTTATATGAAATATTATAAGTTGGAAAAAGTATAGCAGTGCGATATTATAATGTCATATGAAATATTATAAGTTGGAAAAAGTATAGCAGTGCGATAATATAGCGGTGCGATATGAAAATGTTATATGAAATATTATAAGTTGGAAAAAGTATAGCAGTGCGATAATATAGCGGTGCGATATGAAAATGTTATATGAAATATTATAAGTTGGAAAAAGTATAGCAGTGCGATATTATAGCGGTGCGATATGAAAATGTTATATGAAATATTATAAGTTGGAAAAAGTATAGCAGTGCGATATTATAGCGGTGCGATATGAAAATGTTATATGAAATATTATAAGTTGGAAAAAGTATAGCAGTGCGATATTATAGCGGTGCGATATGAAAATGTTATATGAAATATTATAAGTTGGAAAAAGTATAGCAGTGCGATAATATAGCGGTGCGATATGAAAATGTTATATGAAATATTATAAGTTGGAAAAAGTATAGCAGTGCGATAATATAGCGGTGCGATATGAAAATGTTATATGAAATATTATAAGTTGGAAAAAGTATAGCAGTGCGATAATATAGCGGTGCGATATGAAAATGTTATATGAAATATTATAAGTTGGAAAAAGTATAGCAGTGCGATAATATAGCGGTGCGATATGAAAATGTTATATGAAATATTATAAGTTGGAAAAAGTATAGCAGTGCGATATTATAATGTCATATGAAAATGTTATATGAAATATTATAAGTTGGAAAAAGTATAGCAGTGCGATATTATAGCGGTGCGATATGAAAATGTTATATGAAATATTATAAGTTGGAAAAAGTATAGCAGTGCGATAATATAGCGGTGCGATATGAAAATGTTATATGAAATATTATAAGTTGGAAAAAATATAAGCAGTGCGATAATATAGCGGTGCGATATGAAAATGTTATATGAAATATTATAAGTTGGAAAAAGTATAGCAGTGCGATAATATAGCGGTGCGATATGAAAATGTTATATGAAATATTATAAGTTGGAAAAAGTATAGCAGTGCGATAATATAATGTCATATGAAATACTATAAGTTGGAAAAAGTATAGCAGTGCGATATTATAGCGGTGCGATATGAAAATGTTATATGAAATATTATAAGTTGGAAAAGAATAGCAGTGCGATATTATAGCGGTGCGATATTAAAATGTTATATGAAATATTATAAGTTGGAAAAAGTATAGCAGTGCGATAATATAGCGGTGCGATATGAAAATGTTATATGAAATATTATAAGTTGGAAAAAGTATAGCAGTGCGATATTATAGCGGTGCGATATGAAAATGTTATATGAAATATTATAAGTTGGAAAAAGTATAGCAGTGCGATAATATAGCGGTGCGATATGAAAATGTTATATGAAATATTATAAGTTGGAAAAAGTATAGCAGTGCGATAATATAGCGGTGCGATATGAAAATGTTATATGAAATATTATAAGTTGGAAAAAGTATAGCAGTGCGATAATATAATGTCATATGAAATATTATAAGTTGGAAAAAGTATAGCAGTGCGATAATATAGCGGTGCGATATGAAAATGTTATATGAAATATTATAAGTTGGAAAAAGTATAGCAGTGCGATAATATAGCGGTGCGATATGAAAATGTTATATGAAATATTATAAGTTGGAAAAAGTATAGCAGTGCGATAATATAGCGGTGCGATATGAAAATGTTATATGAAATATTATAAGTTGGAAAAATTATAGCAGTGCGATAATATAATGTCATATGAAATACTGTAAGTTGGAAAAAGTATAGCAGTGCGATAATATAGCGGTGCGATATGAAAATGTTATATGAAATATTATAAGTTGGAAAAAGTATAGCAGTGCGATAATATAGCGGTGCGATATGAAAATGTTATATGAAATATTATAAGTTGGAAAAATTATAGCAGTGCGATATGAAAATGTTATATGAAATATTATAAGTTGGAAAAAGTATAGCAGTGCGATAATATAGCGGTGCGATATGAAAATGTTATATGAAATATTATAAGTTGGAAAAAGTATAGCAGTGCGATAATATAGCGGTGCGATATGAAAATGTTATATGAAATATTATAAGTTGGAAAAAGTGCGATAATATAGCGGTGCGATATGAAAATGTTATATGAAATATTATAAGTTGGAAAAAGTATAGCAGTGCGATAATATAGCGGTGCGATATGAAAATGTTATATGAAATATTATAAGTTGGAAAAAGTATAGCAGTGCGATATTATAGCGGTGCGATATGAAAATGTTATATGAAATATTATAAGTTGGAAAAAGTATAGCAGTGCGATAATATAATGTCATATGAAATATTATAAGTTGGAAAAAGTATAGCAGTGCGATATTATAGCGGTGCGATATGAAAATGTTATATGAAATATTATAAGTTGGAAAAAGTATAGCAGTGCGATATTATAGCGGTGCGATATGAAAATGTTATATGAAATATTATAAGTTGGAAAAAGTATAGCAGTGCGATATGAAAATGTTATATGAAATATTATTAGTTGAAAAAAGTATAGCAGTGCGATAATATAGCGGTGCGATATGAAAATGTTATATGAAATATTATAAGTTGGAAAAAGTATAGCAGTGCGATAATATAGCGGTGCGATATGAAAATGTTATATGAAATATTATAAGTTGGAAAAAGTATAGCAGTGCGATATTATAATGTCATATGAAATATTATAAGTTGGAAAAAGTATAGCAGTGCGATATTATAGCGGTGCGATATGAAAATGTTATATGAAATATTATAAGTTGGAAAAAGTATAGCAGTGCGATATTATAGCGGTGCGATATGAAAATGTTATATGAAATATTATAAGTTGGAAAAAGTATAGCAGTGCGATAATATAACGAGTGCGATATGAAAATGTTATATGAAATATTATAAGTTGGAAAAAGTATAGCAGTGCGATATTATAATGTCATATGAAATATTATAAGTTGGAAAAAGTATAGCAGTGCGATATTATAGCGGTGCGATATGAAAATGTTATATGAAATATTATAAGTTGGAAAAAGTATAGCAGTGCGATAATATAGCGGTGCGATATGAAAATGTTATATGAAATATTATAAGTTGGAAAAAGTATAGCAGTGCGATAATATAGCGGTGCGATATGAAAATGTTATATGAAATATTATAAGTTGGAAAAAGTATAGCAGTGCGATATTATAGCGGTGCGATATGAAAATGTTATATGAAATATTATAAGTTGGAAAAAGTATAGCAGTGCGATAATATAGCGGTGCGATATGAAAATGTTATATGAAATATTATAAGTTGGAAAAAGTATAGCAGTGCGATAATATAGCGGTGCGATATGAAAATGTTATATGAAATATTATAAGTTGGAAAAAGTATAGCAGTGCGATAATATAGAATATTAAAGTGCGATATGAAAATGTTATATGAAATATTATAAGTTGGAAAAAGTATAGCAGTGCGATAATATAGCGGTGCGATATGAAAATGTTATATGAAATATTATAAGTTGGAAAAAGTATAGCAGTGCGATAATATAGCGGTGCGATATGAAAATGTTATATGAAATATTATAAGTTGGAAAAAGTATAGCAGTGCGATATTATAATGTCATATGAAATATTATAAGTTGGAAAAAGTATAGCAGTCGATAATATAGCATGCGATAATATAATGTTATATGAAATAATTATAAGTTGGAAAAAGTATAGCAGTGCGATAATATAGCGGTGCGATATGAAAATGTTATATGAAATATTATAAGTTGGAAAAAGTATAGCAGTGCGATAATATAGCGGTGCGATATGAAAATGTTATATGAAATATTATAAGTTGGAAAAAGTATAGCAGTGCGATAATATAGCGGTGCGATATGAAAATGTTATATGAAATATTATAAGTTGGAAAAAGTATAGCAGTGCGATAATATAGCGGTGCGATATGAAAATGTTATATGAAATATTATAAGTTGGAAAAAGTATAGCAGTGCGATAATTATAACGGTGTCGATATGAAAATGTTATATGAAATATTATAAGTTGGAAAAAGTATAGCAGTGCGATAATATAGCGGTGCGATATGAAAATGTTATATGAAATATTATAAGTTGGAAAAAGTATAGCAGTGCGATATTATAGCGGTGCGATATGAAAATGTTATATGAAATATTATAAGTTGGAAAAAGTATAGCAGTGCGATAATATAGCGGTGCGATATGAAAATGTTATATGAAATATTATAAGTTGGAAAAAGTATAGCAGTGCGATAATATAATGTCATATGAAATATTATAAGTTGGAAAAAGTATAGCAGTGCGATAATATAGCGGTGCGATATGAAAATGTTATATGAAATATTATAAGTTGGAAAAAGTATAGCAGTGCGATAATATAAAAGCGGTGCGATATGAAAATGTTATATGAAATATTATAAGTTGGAAAAAGTATAGCAGTGCGATAATATAGCGGTGCGATATGAAAATGTTATATGAAATATTATAAGTTGGAAAAAGTATAGCAGTGCGATAATATAGTATGAAAATGTCATATGAAATATTATAAGTTGGAAAAAGTATAGCAGTGCGATAATATAGCGGTGCGATATGAAAATGTTATATGAAATATTATAAGTTGGAAAAAATATAGCAGTGCGATATTATAGCGGTGCGATATGAAAATGTTATATGAAATATTATAAGTTGGAAAAAGTATAGCAGTGCGATAATATAGCGGTGCGATATGAAAATGTTATATGAAATATTATAAGTTGGAAAAAGTATAGCAGTGCGATATTATAATGTCATATGAAATATTATAAGTTGGAAAAAGTATAGCAGTGATAATATAAGTATGAAATATTATAAGTTGGAAAAAAGTATAGCAGTGCGATAATATAGCGGTGCGATATGAAAATGTTATATGAAATATTATAAGTTGGAAAAAGTATAGCAGTGCGATAATATAACGGTGCGATATGAAAATGTTATATGAAATATATGAAATATTATAAGTTGGAAAAAATAGCATATGAAATATAATATAAAAAGTATAGCAGTGCGATATGAAAATGTTATATGAAATATTATAAGTTGGAAAAAGTATAGCAGTGCGATAATATAGCGGTGCGATATGAAAATGTTATATGAAATATTATAAGTTGGAAAAAGTATAGCAGTGCGATAATATAGCGGTGCGATATGAAAATGTTATATGAAATATTATAAGTTGGAAAAAGTATAGCAGTGCGATAATATAGCGGTGCGATATGAAAATGTTATATGAAATATTATAAGTTGGAAAAAGTATAGCAGTGCGATATTATAGCGGTGCGATAATAAAATGTTATATGAAATATTATAAGTTGGAAAAAGTATAGCAGTGCGATAATATAGCGGTGCGATATGAAAATGTTATATGAAATATTATAAGTTGGAAAAAGTATAGCAGTGCGATAATATAGCGGTGCGATATGAAAATGTTATATGAAATATTATAAGTTGGAAAAAGTATAGCAGTGCGATAATATAGCGGTGCGATATGAAAATGTTATATGAAATATTATAAGTTGGAAAAAGTATAGCAGTGCGATAATATAGCGGTGCGATATGAAAATGTTATATGAAATATTATAAGTTGGAAAAAGTATAGCAGTGCGATAATATAGCGGTGCGATATGAAAATGTTATATGAAATATTATAAGTTGGAAAAAGTATAGCAGTGCGATATTATAATGTCATATGAAATATTATAAGTTGGAAAAAGTATAGCAGTGCGATAATATAGCGGTGCGATATGAAAATGTTATATGAAATATTATAAGTTGGAAAAAGTATAGCAGTGCGATATTATAGCGGTGCGATATGAAAATGTTATATGAAATATTATAAGTTGGAAAAAGTATAGCAGTGCGATAATATAGCGGTGCGATATGAAAATGTTATATGAAATATTATAAGTTGGAAAAAGTATAGCAGTGCGATATTATAAGGTGCGATATGAAAATGTTATATGAAATATTATAAGTTGGAAAAAGTATAGCAGTGCGATAATATAGCGGTGCGATATGAAAATGTTATATGAAATATTATAAGTTGGAAAAAGTATAGCAGTGCGATATTATAGCGGTGCGATATGAAAATGTTATATGAAATATTATAAGTTGGAAAAAGTATAGCAGTGCGATAATATAGCGGTGCGATATGAAAATGTTATATGAAATATTATAAGTTGGAAAAAGTATAGCAGTGCGATAATATAATGTCATATGAAATATTTAAAATAAGTTGGAAAAAGTATAGCAGTGCGATATTATAGCGGTGCGATATGAAAATGTTATATGAAATATTATAAGTTGGAAAAAGTATAGCAGTGCGATATTATATAAAATGTCATATGAAATATTATAAGTTGGAAAAAGTATAGCAGTGCGATATATATAGCGGTGCGATATGAAAATGTTATATGAAATATTATAAGTTGGAAAAAGTATAGCAGTGCGATAATATAGCGGTGCGATATGAAAATGTTATATGAAATATTATAAGTTGGAAAAAGTATAGCAGTGCGATAATATAGCGGTGCGATATGAAAATGTTATATGAAATATTATAAGTTGGAAAAAGTATAGCAGTGCGATAATATAGCGGTGCGATATGAAAATGTTATATGAAATATTATAAGTTGGAAAAAGTATAGCAGTGCGATAATATAGCGGTGCGATATGAAAATGTTATATGAAATATTATAAGTTGGAAAAAGTATAGCAGTGCGATAATATAATGTCATATGAAATACTGATAAGTTGGAAAAAGTATAGCAGTGCGATAATATAGCGGTGCGATATGAAAATGTTATATGAAATATTATAAGTTGGAAAAAGTATAGCAGTGCGATAATATAGCGGTGCGATATGAAAATGTTATATGAAATATTATAAGTTGGAAAAAGTATAGCAGTGCGATAATATAGCGGTGCGATATGAAAATGTTATATGAAATATTATAAGTTGGAAAAAGTATAGCAGTGCGATATTATAACGGTCATATGAAAATATTATAAGTTGGAAAAAGTATAGCAGTGCGATAATGAAAATGTTATATGAAATATTATAAGTTGGAAAAAGTATAGCAGTGCGATAATATAGCGGTGCGATATGAAAATGTTATATGAAATATTATAAGTTGGAAAAAGTATAGCAGTGCGATATTATAAGTGTCATATGAAATATTATATGTTAAAATAAGTTGGAAAAAGTATAGCAGTGCGATAATATAGCGTTGCGATATGAAAATAAAAGTTATATGAAATATGAATATAATAAGTTGGAAAAAGTATAGCAGTGCGATAATATAGCGGTGCGATATGAAAATGTTATATGAAATATTATAAGTTGGAAAAAGTATAGCAGTGCGATAATATAGCGGTGCGATATGAAAATGTTATATGAAATATTATAAGTTGGAAAAAAGTGCGATATAGCAGTGCGATATTAAAATGTTATATGAAATATTATAAGTTGGAAAAAGTATAGCAGTGCGATATTATAATGTCATATGAAATATGTAAAAATATTATAAGTTGGAAAAAGTATAGCAGTGCGATATTATAGCGGTGCGATATGAAAATGTTATATGAAATATTATAAGTTGGAAAAAGTAAGCCGATAATATAGCGGTGCGATATGAAAATGTTATATGAAATATTATAAGTTGGAAAAGTATAGCAGTGCGATAATATAGCGGTGCGATATGAAAATGTTATATGAAATATTATAAGTTGGAAAAAGTATAGCAGTGCGATATTATAATGTCATATGAAATATTATAAGTTGGAAAAAGTATAGCAGTGCGATATTATAGCGGTGCGATATGAAAATGTTATATGAAATATTATAAGTTGGAAAAAGTATAGCAGTGCGATAATATAGCGGTGCGATATGAAAATGTTATATGAAATATTATAAGTTGGAAAAAGTATAGCAGTGCGATATAAAAATGTTATATGAAATATTATAAGTTGGAAAAAGTATAGCAGTGCGATATTATAGCGGTGCGATATGAAAATGTTATATGAAATATTATAAGTTGGAAAAAGTATAGCAGTGCGATAATATAGCGGTGCGATATGAAAATGTTATATGAAATATTATAAGTTGGAAAAAGTATAGCAGTGCGATAATATAGCGGTGCGATATGAAAATGTTATATGAAATATTATAAGTTGGAAAAAGTATAGCAGTGCGATATTATAATGTCATATGAAATATTATAAGTTGGAAAAAGTATAGCAGTGCGATATTATAGCGGTGCGATATGAAAATGTTATATGAAATATTATAAGTTGGAAAAAGTATAGCAGTGCGATAATATAGCGGTGCGATATGAAAATGTTATATGAAATATTATAAGTTGGAAAAAGTATAGCAGTGCGATATTATAGCGGTGCGATATGAAAATGTTATATGAAATATTATAAGTTGGAAAAAGTATAGCAGTGCGATATTATAGCGGTGCGATATGAAAATGTTATATGAAATATTATAAGTTGGAAAAAGTATAGCAGTGCGATAATATAGCGGTGCGATATGAAAATGTTATATGAAATATTATAAGTTGGAAAAAGTATAGCAGTGCGATAATATAGCGGTGCGATATGAAAATGTTATATGAAATACTATAAGTTGGAAAAAGTATAGCAGTGCGATATTATAGCGGTGCGATATGAAAATGTTATAAGTTGGAAAAAGTATAGCAGTGCGATATTATAATGTCATATGAAATATTATAAGTTGGAAAAAGTATAGCAGTGCGATATTATAGCGGTGCGATATGAAAATTATATGAAATGTTATATGAAATATTATAAGTTGGAAAAAGTATAGCAGTGCGATATTATAATGTCATATGAAATATTATAAGTTGGAAAAGGTATACAGAAATATTATAAGTTGGAAAAATATAAAGTGCGATAAAGTATAGCAGTGCGATATGAAAATGTTATATGAAATATTATAAGTTGGAAAAAGTATAGAAGTGGGAAAATGTCATATGAAATATTATAAGTTGGAAAAAGTATAGCAGTGCGATATTATAGCGGTGCGATATGAAAATGTTATAAGTTGGAAAAAGTATAGCAGTGCGATATTATAATGTCATATGAAATATTATAAGTTGGAAAAAGTATAGCAGTGCGATATTATAATGTCATATGAAATATTATAAGTTGGAAAAAATATATAAGTTGGAAAAAGTATAGCAGTGCGATATTAGCGGTGCGATATGAAAATGTTATATGAAATATTATAAGTTGGAAAAAGTATAGCAGTGCGATAATATAGCGGTGCGATATGAAAATGTTATATGAAATATTATAAGTTGGAAAAAGTATAGCAGTGCGATATTATAGCGGTGCGATATGAAAATGTTATAAGTTGGAAAAAGTATAGCAGTGCGATATTATAGCGGTGCGATATGAAAATGTTATATGAAATATTATAAGTTGGAAAAAGTATAGCAGTGCGATAATATAGCGGTGCGATATGAAAATGTTATATGAAATATTATAAGTTGGAAAAAGTATAGCAGTGCGATATTATAGCGGTGCGATATGAAAATGTTATATGAAATATTATAAGTTGGAAAAAGTATAGCAGTGCGATATTATAATGTCATATGAAATATTATAAGTTGGAAAAAGTATAGCAGTGCGATATTATAGCGGTGCGATATGAAAATGTTATATGAAATATTATAAGTTGGAAAAAGTATAGCAGTGCGATATGAAAATGTTATATGAAATATTATAAGTTGGAAAAAGTATAGCAGTGCGATAATATAGCGGTGCGATATGAAAATGTTATATGAAATATTATAAGTTGGAAAAAGTATAGCAGTGCGATAATATAGCGGTGCGATATGAAAATGTTATATGAAATATTATAAGTTGGAAAAAGTATAGCAGTGCGAAATATTATAAGTTGGAAAAAGTATAGCAGTGCGATAATATAGCGGTGCGATATGAAAATGTTATATGAAATATTATAAGTTGGAAAAAGTATAGCAGTGCGATATTATAATGTCATATGAAATATTATAAGTTGGAAAAAGTATAGCAGTGCGATATTATAGCGGTGCGATATGAAAATGTTATATGAAATATTATAAGTTGGAAAAAGTATAGCAGTGCGATATATATAGCGGTGCGATATGAAAATGTTATATGAAATATTATAAGTTGGAAAAAAGTATAGCAGTGCGATAATATAGCGGTGCGATATGAAAATGTTATATGAAATATTATAAGTTGGAAAAAGTATAGCAGTGCGATATTATAATGATATGAAAACGTTATATGAAATATTATAAGTTGGAAAAAGTATAGCAGTGCGATAATATAGCGGTGCGATATGAAAATGTTATATGAAATATTATAAGTTGGAAAAAGTATAGCAGTGCGATATTATAATGTCATATGAAATATTATAAGTTGGAAAAAGTATAGCAGTGCGATATTATAGCGGTGCGATATGAAAATGTTATATGAAATATTATAAGTTGGAAAAAGTATAGCAGTGCGATAATATAGCGGTGCGATATGAAAATGTTATATGAAATATTATAAGTTGGAAAAAGTATAGCAGTGCGATATTATAGCGGTGCGATATGAAAATGTTATATGAAATATTATAAGTTGGAAAAAGTATAGCAGTGCGATAATATAATGTCATATGAAATATGAAAATATAAAAATTATAAGTTGGAAAAAGTATAAGCAGTGCGATATTATAGCGGTGCGATATGAAAATGTTATATGAAATATTATAAGTTGGAAAAAGTATAGCAGTGCGATAATATAGCGGTGCGATATGAAAATGTTATATGAAATATTATAAGTTGGAAAAAGTATAGCAGTGCGATAATATAGCGGTGCGATATGAAAATGTTATATGAAATATTATAAGTTGGAAAAAGTATAGCAGTGCGATATTATAGCGGTGCGATATGAAAATGTTATATGAAATATTATAAGTTGGAAAAAGTATAGCAGTGCGATATTATAGCGGTGCGATATGAAAATGTTATATGAAATATTATAAGTTGGAAAAAGTATAGCAGTGCGATAATATAGCGGTGCGATATGAAAATATTATATAAATTGGAAAAAGTATAGCAGTGCGATAAATATAGCAGTGCGATATGAAAATGTTATATGAAATATTATAAGTTGGAAAAAGTATAGCAGGCGATAATATAGCGATGCGATATGATAATGTTATATGAAATATTATAAGTTGGAAAAAGTATAGCAGTGCGATAATATAGCGGTGCGATATGAAAATGTTATATGAAATATTATAAGTTGGAAAAAGTATAGCAGTGCGATATTATAATGTCATATGAAATATTATAAGTTGGAAAAAGTATAGCAGTGCGATTATAGCAGTGCGATATGAAAATGTTATATGAAATATTATAAGTTGGAAAAAGTATAGCAGTGCGATAATATAATGTCATATGAAATATTATAAGTTGGAAAAAGTATAGCAGTGCGATATTATAGCGGTGCGATATGAAAATGTTATATGAAATATTATAAGTTGGAAAAAGTATAGCAGTGCGATAATATAGCGGTGCGATATGAAAATGTTATATGAAATATTATAAGTTGGAAAAAGTATAGCAGTGCGATAATATAGCGGTGCGATATGAAAATGTTATATGAAATATTATAAGTTGGAAAAAGTATAGCAGTGCGATAATATAGCGTGGATATGAAAATGTTATATGAAATATTATAAGTTGGAAAAAGTATAGCAGTGCGATATTATAGCGGTGCGATATGAAAATGTTATATGAAATATTATAAGTTGGAAAAAGTATAGCAGTGCGATATTATAGCGGTGCGATATGAAAATGTTATATGAAATATTATAAGTTGGAAAAAGTATAGCAGTGCGATAATATAATGTCATATGAAATACTATAAGTTGGAAAAAGTATAGCAGTGCGATATTATAGCGGTGCGATATGAAAATGCTATATGAAATATTATTAGTTGAAAAAAGTATAGAAGTGGGAAAATGTCATATGAAATATTATAAGTTGGAAAAAGTATAGCAGTGCGATATTATAATGTCATATGAAATATTATAAGTTGGAAAAAGTATAGCAGTGCGATATTATAGCGGTGCGATATGAAAATGTTATATGAAATATTATAAGTTGGAAAAAGTATAGCAGTGCGATAATATAGCGGTGCGATATGAAATATATAAGTTGAAAAAGATAGAAATATTATATATGAAATATTATAAGTTGGAAAAAGTATAGCAGTGCGATAATATAGCGGTGCGATATGAAAATGTTATATGAAATATTATAAGTTGGAAAAAGTATAGCAGTGCGATATTATAATGTCATATGAAATATTATAAGTTGGAAAAAGTATAGCAGTGCGATATTATAGCGGTGCGATATGAAAATGTTATATGAAATATATATAAGGAAAAGTATAACAAGTGATAAAAGTATAAAATATTATAAGTTGGAAAAAGTATAGCAGTGCGATATGAAAATGTTATATGAAATATTATAAGTTGGAAAAAGTATAGCAGTGCGATAATATAGCGGTGCGATATGAAAATGTTATATGAAATATTATAAGTTGGAAAAAGTATAGCAGTGCGATATTATAATGTCATATGAAATATTATAAGTTGGAAAAAGTATAGCAGTGCGATATTATAGCGGTGCGATATGAAAATGTTATATGAAATATTATAAGTTGGAAAAAGTATAGCAGTGCGATATGAAAATGTTATATGAAATATTATAAGTTGGAAAAAGTATAGCAGTGCGATATTATAGCGGTGCGATATGAAAATGTTATATGAAATATTATAAGTTGGAAAAAGTATAGCAGTGCGATATTATAGCGGTGCGATATGAAAATGTTATATGAAATATTATAAGTTGGAAAAAGTATAGCAGTGCGATATGAAAATGTTATATGAAATATTATAAGTTGGAAAAAGTATAGCAGTGCGATATTATAATGTCATATGAAAATGTTATATGAAATATTATAAGTTGGAAAAAGTATAGCAGTGCGATAATATAGCGGTGCGATATGAAAATGTTATATGAAATATTATAAGTTGGAAAAAGTATAGCAGTGCGATATGAAAATGTTATATGAAATATTATAAGTTGGAAAAAGTATAGCAGTGCGAAATGTTATAAGTTGGAAAAAGTATAGCAGTGCGATATTATAATGTTATATGAAATATTATAAGTTGGAAAAAGTATAGCAGTGCGATAATATAGCGGTGCGATATGAAAATGTTATATGAAATATTATAAGTTGGAAAAAGTATAGCAGTGCGATATTATAATGTCATATGAAATATTATAAGTTGGAAAAAGTATAGCAGTGCGATATTATAATGTCATATAAAAAATTGAAAATATAGCAGTGCGATATGAAAATGTTATATGAAATATTATAAGTTGGAAAAAGTATAGCAGTGCGATAATATAGCGGTGCGATATGAAAATGTTATATGAAATATTATAAGTTGGAAAAAGTATAGCAGTGCGATATAAATATAGTTGAAAATATAGCGGTGCGATATGAAAATGAAATATATAATTGGAAATATTATAAGTTGGAAAAAGTATAGCAGTGCGATATTATAATGTCATATGAAATATTATAAGTTGGAAAAAGTATAGCAGTGCGATATTATAGCGGTGCGATATGAAAATGTTATATGAAATATTATAAGTTGGAAAAAGTATAGCAGTGCGATATTATAATGTCATATGAAATATTATAAGTTGGAAAAAGTATAGCAGTGCGATAATATAGCGGTGCGATATGAAAATGTTATATGAAATATTATAAGTTGGAAAAAGTATAGCAGTGCGATATTATAGCGGTGCGATATGAAAATGTTATATGAAATATTATAAGTTGGAAAAAGTATAGCAGTGCGATAATATAGCGGTGCGATATGAAAATGTTATATGAAATATTATAAGTTGGAAAAAGTATAGCAGTGCGATAATATAGCGGTGCGATATGAAAATGTTATATGAAATATTATAAGTTGGAAAATATACAGTTGGAAAAAGTATAGCAGTGCGATAATTATAATGTCATATGAAATATTATAAGTTGGAAAAAGTATAGCAGTGCGATAATATAGCGGTGCGATATGAAAATGTTATATGAAATATTATAAGTTGGAAAAAGTATAGCAGTGCGATATTATAATGTCATATGAAATATTATAAGTTGGAAAAAGTATAGCAGTGCGATAATATAGCGGTGCGATATGAAAATGTTATATGAAATATTATAAGTTGGAAAAAGTATAGCAGTGCGATAATATAGCGGTGCATATGAAAATGTTATATGAAATATTATAAGTTGGAAAAAGGTATAGCAGTGCGATAATATAGCAGCATATGAAAATGTCATATGAAATATTATAAGTTGGAAAAAGTATAGCAATATTATAAGTTGGAAAAAGTATAGCAGTGCGATAATATAGCGGTGCGATATGAAAATGTTATATGAAATATTATAAGTTGGAAAAAGTATAGCAGTGCGATATTATAGCAGTGCGATATTATAATGTCATATGAAATATTATAAGTTGGAAAAAGTATAGCAGTGCGATATTATAGCGGTGCGATATGAAAATGTTATATGAAATATTATAAGTTGGAAAAAGTATAGCAGTGCGATATTATAGCGGTGCGATATGAAAATGTTATATGAAATATTATAAGTTGGAAAAAGTATAGCAGTGCGATATTATAATGTCATATGAAATATTATAAGTTGGAAAAAGTATAGCAGTGCGATATTATAGCGGTGCGATATGAAAATGTTATATGAAATATTATAAGTTGGAAAAAGTATAGCAGTGCGATATTATAATGTCATATGAAATATTATAAGTTGGAAAAAGTATAGCAGTGCGATATTATAGCGGTGCGATATGAAAATGTTATATGAAATATTATAAGTTGGAAAAAGTATAGCAGTGCGATATTATAGCGGTGCGATATGAAAATGTTATATGAAATATTATAAGTTGGAAAAAGTATAGCAGTGCGATATTATAGCGGTGCGATATGAAAATGTTATATGAAATATTATAAGTTGGAAAAAGTATAGCAGTGCGATAATATAATGTCATATGAAAATATATGAAATATTATAAGTTGGAAAAAGTATAGCAGTGCGATAATATAGCGGTGCGATATGAAAATGTTATATGAAATATTATAAGTTGGAAAAAGTATAGCAGTGCGATAATATAGCGGTGCGATATGAAAATGTTATATGAAATATTATAAGTTGGAAAAAGTATAGCAGTGCGATATTATAGCGGTGCGATATGAAAATGTTATATGAAATATTATAAGTTGGAAAAAAAGCATATGAAATATAGTATAAGTGCGATAAAGTATAGCAGTGCGATATATATAATGTCATATGAAATATTATAAGTTGGAAAAAGTATAGCAGTGCGATAATATATAGCGGTGCGATATGAAAATGTTATATGAAATATTATAAGTTGGAAAAAGTATAGCAGTGCGATAATATAGCGGTGCGATATGAAAAAATTTAAAAAGTATATATGAAATATTATAAGTTGGAAAAATACAGTATAAAAGTATAGCAGTGCGATATTAAAATGTCATATGAAATATTATAAGTTGGAAAAAGTATAGCAGTGCGATATTATAGCGGTGCGATATGAAAATGTTATATGAAATATTATAAGTTGGAAAAAGTATAGCAGTGCGATATTATAGCGGTGCGATATGAAAATGTTATATGAAATATTATAAGTTGGAAAAAGTATAGCAGTGCGATATTATAGCGGTGCGATATGAAAATGTTATATGAAATATTATAAGTTGGAAAAAGTATAGCAGTGCGATAATATAGCGGTGCGATATGAAAATGTTATATGAAATATTATAAGTTGGAAAAAGTATAGCAGTGCGATAATATAGCGGTGCGATATGAAAATGTTATATGAAATATTATAAGTTGGAAAAAGTATAGCAGTGCGATAATATAATGTCATATGAAATATTATAAGTTGGAAAAAGTATAGCAGTGCGATATTATAATGTCATATGAAATATTATAAGTTGGAAAAAGTATAGCAGTGCGATATGAAAATGTTATATGAAATATTATAAGTTGGAAAAGTATAGCAGTGCGATATTATAGCGGTGCGATATGAAAATGTTATATGAAATATTATAAGTTGGAAAAAGTATAGCAGTGCGATAATATAGCGGTGCGATATGAAAATGTTATATGAAATATTATAAGTTGGAAAAAGTATAGCAGTGCGATATTATAATGTCATATGAAATATTATAAGTTGGAAAAAGTATAGCAGTGCGATATTATAGCGGTGCGATATGAAAATGTTATATGAAATATTATAAGTTGGAAAAAGTATAGCAGTGCGATAATATAGCGGTGCGATATGAAAATGTTATATGAAATATTATAAGTTGGAAAAAGTATAGCAGTGCGATATTATAGCGGTGCGATATGAAATATATAATATGAAAAAGTATAGCAGTGCGATATATAATATAGCATATGAAATATTATAAGTTGGAAAAGATATGAAAATGTCATATGAAATATTATAAGTTGGAAAAAGTATAGCAGTGCGATATTATAGCGGTGCGATATGAAAATGTTATATGAAATATTATAAGTTGGAAAAGATAAAGTATAGCAGTGCGATATTATAAATGTCATATGAAATATTATAAGTTGGAAAAAGTATAGCAGTGCGATATTATAGCGGTGCGATATGAAAATGTTATATGAAATATTATAAGTTGGAAAAAGTATAGCAGTGCGATAATATAGCGGTGCGATATGAAAATGTTATATGAAATATTATAAGTTGGAAAAAGTATAGCAGTGCGATATTATAGCGGTGCGATATGAAAATGTTATATGAAATATTATAAGTTGGAAAAAGTATAGCAGTGCGATATTATAGGGATGTCATATGAAATATTATAAGTTGGAAAAAGTATAGCAGTGCGATATTATAGCGGTGCGATATGAAAATGTTATATGAAATATTATAAGTTGGAAAAAGTATAGCAGTGCGATAATATAGCGGTGCGATATGAAAATGTTATATGAAATATTATAAGTTGGAAAAAGTATAGCAGTGCGATATATATAGCGGTGCGATATGAAAATGTTATATGAAATATTATAAGTTGGAAAAAGTATAGCAGTGCGATAATATAGCGGTGCGATATGAAAATGTTATATGAAATATTATAAGTTGGAAAAAATATAGCAGTGCGATAATATAATGTGCATATGAAAATGTCATATGAAATACTATAAGTTGGAAAAAGTATAGCAGTGCGATATTATAGCGGTGCGATATGAAAATGTTATATGAAATATTATAAGTTGGAAAAAGTATAGCAGTGCGATATTATAATGTCATATGAAATATTATAAGTTGGAAAAAGTATAGCAGTGCGATAATTATAGCGGTGCGATATGAAAATGTTATATGAAATATTATAAGTTGGAAAAAGTATAGCAGTGCGATAATATAGCGGTGCGATATGAAAATGTTATATGAAATATTATAAGTTGGAAAAAGTATAGCAGTGCGATAATATAATGTGAAAATGTTATATGAAATATTATAAGTTGGAAAAAGTATAGCAGTGCGATATTATAGCGGTGCGATATGAAAATGTTATATGAAATATTATAAGTTGGAAAAAGTATAGCAGTGCGATAATATAGCGGTCATATGAAAATATTATAATTGGAAAAGTATAGCAGTTGCGATAAAGTATAGCGGTGCGATATGAAAATGTTATATGAAATATTATAAGTTGGAAAAAGTATATGCAGTGCGATATTATATAATGTCATAATGAAATATTATAAGTTGGAAAAAGTATAGCAGTGCGATAATATAGCGGTGCGATATGAAAATGTTATATGAAATATTATAAGTTGGAAAAAGTATAGCAGTGCGATATTATAATGTCATATGAAATATTATAAGTTGGAAAAAGTATAGCAGTGCGATAATATAATGTCATATGAAATACTATAAGTTGGAAAAAGTATAGCAGTGCGATATTATAATGTTATATGAAATATTATAAGTTGGAAAAAGTATAGCAGTGCGATATTATAATGTCATATGAAATGCGATATGAAAATGTTATATGAAATATTATAAGTTGGAAAAAGTATAGCAGTGCGATAATATAGCGGTGCGATATGAAAATGTTATATGAAATATTATAAGTTGGAAAAAGTATAGCAGTGCGATATTATAGCGGTGCGATATGAAAATGTTATATGAAATATTATAAGTTGGAAAAAAGTATAGCAGTGCGATATTATAGCAGTGCGATATGATAATGTCATATGAAATATTATAAGTTGGAAAAAGTATAGCAGTGCGATATTATAGCGGTGCGATATGAAAATGTTATATGAAATATTATAAGTTGGAAAAAGTATAGCAGTGCGATATTATAGCGGTGCGATATGAAAATGTTATATGAAATATTATAAGTTGGAAAAAGTATAGCAGTGCGATATTATAGCGGTGCGATATGAAAATGTTATATGAAATATTATAAGTTGGAAAAAGTATAGCAGTGCGATAATATAGCGGTGCGATATGAAAATGTTATATGAAATATTATAAGTTGGAAAAAGTATAGCAGTGCGATATTATAGCGGTGCGATATGAAAATGTTATATGAAATATTATAAGTTGGAAAAAGTATAGCAGTGCGATATTATAGCGGTGCGATATGAAAATGTTATATGAAATATTATAAGTTGGAAAAAGTATAGCAGTGCGATAATATAGCGGTGCGATATGAAAATGTTATATGAAATATTATAAGTTGGAAAAAGTATAGCAGTGCGATAATATAGCGGTGCGATATGAAAATGTTATATGAAATATTATAAGTTGAAAAAAGTATAGCAGTGCGAAATATTATAAGTTGGAAAAAGTATAGCAGTGCGATAATATAGCGGTGCGATATGAAAATGTTATATGAAATATTATAAGTTGGAAAAAGTATAGCATTGCAATGTTATATGAAATAAAAAAGTTATATGAAATTATTATAAAAGTTGGAAAAAGTATAGCAGTGCGATATTATAGCGGTGCGATATGAAAATGTTATATGAAATATTATAAGTTGAAAAAAGTATAGCAGTGCGATATTATAGCGGTGCGATATGAAAATGTTATATGAAATATTATAAGTTGGAAAAAGTATAGCAGTGCGATATTATAGCGGTGCGATATGAAAAAGTTGGAAAAAGTATAGCAGTGCAATAATAATGAAGTATTATAATGTTGGATTAATATAATGCATGCAAAATGATAAAGTAAGAAAACCCTTATATAAAGTGAGCGATTTCGAAATATTAACGTGTCAAAAATAGGAGTGGAATGTGTCGGTGCGATATGAAATGTTATATGGGAAAAAATATTATAGTTATAAATTATATATGACTGTGGTGCAATATCTTGTCGGCATGGTTATTTAAAGTATTTGGTGCAATAATAATGAAGTATTATAGTGTATTATTAATATAATGCATGCAAAATGATAAAGGTAGGAAACCCTTATATTAAAGTGAGCGATTTCAAAAAACGTGTCATAAAACCTATATAGTGGAAGTGGTATAGTCAGTGCGATATGATATGATATGAAAAAGTTATAAAAATTATCAGTTGGAAAAATATAAATTCTTATAATGACTGTGGTGCAATATCTTGTCGGCATAGTGCGATATTTAAAAAATATTTAAAGTATTTGGTGCAATAATAATGAAGTATTATAGTGTATTATTAATATAATGCATGCCAAATAATAAAGTAAGGAAAACCCTTATATAAAGTGAGCGATTTCGAGAAAACGTGTCACAAAACCTATATAGGGAGTGGTGTCGTGCGAGATATGTCATATGAGAAAAAAATCAAATATATAAATTCTATATGACTGTGGTGCAATATCTTGTCGGCATGGTTATTTAAAGTATTTGGTGCAATAATAATGAAGTATTATAGTGTATTATTAATATAATGCATGCAAAATGATAAAGTAAGGGATACCCTTATATAAAGTGACCGATTTCGAGAAAACGTGTCACAAAACCTATATAGGGAGTGGTGTCGTGCGAGATATGTCATATGAGAAAAAAATCAAATATATAAATTCTATATGACTGTGGTGCAATATCTTGTCGGCATGGTTATTTAAGGTATTTGGTGCAATAATAATGAAGTATTATAGTGTATTATTAATATAATGCATGCAAAATGATAAAGTAAGGGATACCCTTATATAAAGTGACCGATTTCGAGAAAACGTGTCACAAAACCTATATAGGGAGTGGTGTCGTGCGAGATATGTCATATGAGAAAAAAATCAAATATATAAATTCTATATGACTGTGGTGCAATATCTTGTCGGCATGGTTATTTAAAGTATTTGGTGCAATAATAATGAAGTATTATAGTGTATTATTAATATAATGCATGCAAAATCATAAAGTAAGGGAGAGGCTTAAATAAAGTGACCGATTTCGAGAAAACGTGTCACAAAACCTATTCATGGTGAGCAGTGTGTGCTCATCTATGTGAGTTCAGATAAGCATTTTATATAATTCCCAAATATTGTAGATAATAAATCGTTATTGTCGTCCTAGAACGCTTGGCTGCGATAACTTACAATATGAGATAAAAAGTTGGAATAAGCCGAGATATATTTGTTTGAATATATATTTAATATATTTGACTTATATATATTTAATATGTTTCCAGTTTATCGCAGTGGAGTTATTCTTTTCAAAATATATGAGTAATATATATGAATTGATAAGATATTTATATATATAAAATTAAAATTATTACCAACATATGGTTGGAAAAATTAAAATTATTACCAAAATTTGGACGGTAATAATATAATACTTTATATAGTGTATGTATGTTTTGTGTGCGTATATTTATATGAAGTCAGTGTTTAACCTGATTAGAAAATTGGAAGGCATGCGTGCTCGTACACAAGTGATTTTCCGATTCTCTTTTGCAAGGAATATGCAATAGTCTGAAATATTGCAGCTTAACTTTAAACATTATATTTTATTATATTAGGTTTAAAGGTTTTATTTAATATATGATTATTACATGTTTGTGCATCTTTATGTAAATTATAAATTTATTGTCAAAATATAATATTTTCTTTCAATTTCGGTTGAATTTAAATAATGCATGTGTGATATATTATATATTAAGTAAGTGTAATTAAAATGATATTTTTGAACGAATTTGTATGTATATATATACATATATATATATATATATATGGCCACATTCGTTATTATATGCATATCATATTTATTCAAAAGTATTTATGAGGTTGTCATGTATTTTACAAATAATAAAATAGTACTTATGTGAATATATATTATTCAAAAAAAAAAAAAAAAAAAAGGTTTTTTTTTTTCGAGCCCGCCTTAAAAAAACCCCTGCTCCCCCATAGAAGTGCGCAATTGTATTTAATTTAAATTTAAAATTTTTGAATGAAATTTAAAAATTTTAATTTTTTATGTACATTTTGAATTGAAATTAAAAAAAAATTAAATTAACAATTCGCATTGCCGCAACTCTATCAGTTGCACCACGCGCCACTTTCAAGAATTCTCCGATAATCAGCATTTACATATTATTCATACAAACACACATTCGTTTGAAATTATATGTATGCATGTATGTATGTATGTGTGTATTCAGCGCTGTCGCCACAGCGTCTGCCGGCAGCGCGCTGTCGCCACACAAGCATCGAAAACGTTCGAACATGTGTTTGTATGTTTCTGTCTCGCTCTCGCGCGTAAGTGATATTGCAGTTAAATAACAAACTTTGTAACGCAGTAGCTCTTTTGTTAAAGGTAGTATGTTGATGCCCCTTTCAGAATAGTTTGATTTTATATGTCTCTATACGAATGTTGAATTACAACACTCTACTATATGAATAAATGCCTTAAAAACGGCATTAAAGCGTAAAAGTTTTTTAGCTGATGTGTGGAAAAGGGGCGTGGCAGCTCAACATTTTTAATGGCATTGCGTTAAGGGTGTCACTAGCAACCTGTTTACCAGAAATGGTGTTCCTAAGTGCCATAGTTACTGAGTTATTGGCCTAAAAGTAAATTTTTTCGAGGTGTGTCTGGTTTTTTGCTCTTTGCGGGGGCGGTAAGGGGCGTGGCAACAATTTGAAATAAACTTGATCTGCTCGCGAAGATAACGGACTTTCATTCCAAATTTGGTGTCTCTAGCTTTTGTAGTTTAAAAGATCCAGGGGTTCATACGGACGGACGGACAGACAGACAGACAGACAGACGGACAGACGGACAGACGGACAATGCTATATCGACTCGGCTGTTGATGCTGATCTAGAATATATATACTTTATGGGGTCGGCCACGCCTCCTTCTGCCTGTTACGCACATTTCGCTTCTGACAAACCTAATAGACCCCTATACTCTTTTTTAGAGTACGGGGTCTAAAAAAAAAGTAAGAAAGGCTACATTCGATCGAGCCGACTGTAAAAGACCCCGTACTCCCATAGAAGTGCGCAATTGTATTCAATTTAAATTTAAATTTTTGAATGAAATTTAAAAATTTTAATTTTTATGTACATTTTGAATTGAAATTAAAAAAAATTAAATTAACAATTCGCATTGCCGCAACTCTATCAGTTGCACCACGCGCCACTTTCAAGAATTCTCCGATAATCAGCATTTACATATTATTCATACAAACACACATTCGTTTGAAATTATATGTATGCATGTATGTATGTATGTGTGTATTCAGCGCTGTCGCCACAGCGTCTGCCGGCAGCGCTGTCGCCACACAAGCATCGAAAACGTTCGAACATGTGTTTGTATGTTTCTGTCTCGCTCTCGCGCGTAAGTGATATTGCAGTTAAATAACAAACTTTGTAACGCAGTAGCTCTTTTGTTAAAGGTAGTATGTTGATGCCCCTTTCAGAATAGTTTGATTTTATATGTCTCTATACGAATGTTGAATTACAACACTCTACTATATGAATAAATGCCTTAAAAACGGCATTAAAGCGTAAAAGTTTTTTAGTTGATGTGTGGAAAAGGGGCGTGGCAGCTCAACATTTTTAATGGCATTGCGTTAAGGGTGTCACTAGCAACCTGTTTACCAGAAATGGTGTTCCTAAGTGCCATAGTTACTGAGTTATTGGCCTAAAAGTAAATTTTTTTCGAGGTGTGTCTGGTTTTTTGCTCTTTGCGGGGGCGGTAAGGGGCGTGGCAACAATTTGAAATAAACTTGATCTGCTCGCGAAGATAACGGACTTTCATTCCAAATTTGGTGTCTCTAGCTTTTGTAGTTTAAAAGATCCAGGGGTTCATACGGACGGACGGACAGACAGACAGACAGACAGACGGACAGACGGACAGACGGACAATGCTATATCGACTCGGCTGTTGATGCTGATCTAGAATATATATACTTTATGGGGTCGGCCACGCCTCCTTCTGCCTGTTACGCACATTTCGCTTCTGACAAACCTAATAGACCCCTATACTCTTTTTTAGAGTACGGGGTCTAATAACATTATTCTGGTTGATCCTGCCAGTAGTTATATGCTTGTCTCAAAGATTAAGCCATGCATGTCTAAGTACACACGAATAAAAAGTGAAACCGCAAAAGGCTCATTTTATCAGTTATGGTTCCTTAGATCGTTAACAGTTACTTGGATAACTGTGGTAATTCTAGAGCTAATACATGCAATTAAAACACGGACCTTTTGGAACGTGTGCTTTTATTAGGCTAAAACCAAGCGATCGCAAGATCGTTACACTGGTTGAACTCTAGATAACATGCAGATCGTATGGTCTTGTACCGACGACAGATCTTTCAAATGTCTGCCCTATCAACTTTTGATGGTAGTATCTAGGACTACCATGGTTGCAACGGGTAACGGGGAATCAGGGTTCGATTCCGGAGAGGGAGCCTGAGAAACGGCTACCACATCTAAGGAAGGCAGCAGGCGCGTAAATTACCCACTCCCAGCTCGGGGAGGTAGTGACGAAAAATAACAATACAGGACTCATATCCGAGGCCCTGTAATTGGAATGAGTACACTTTAAATCCTTTAACAAGGACCTATTGGAGGGCAAGTCTGGTGCCAGCAGCCGCGGTAATTCCAGCTCCAATAGCGTATATTAAAGTTGTTGCGGTTAAAACGTTCGTAGTTGAACTTGTGCTTCATACGGGTAGTGCAACTTACAATTGTAGTTAGTACTATACCTTTATGTATGTAAGCGTATTACCGGTGGAGCTCTTATATATATTTAAATACTTGTATTTTTTTATATATTCCTCCTATTTAAAAACCTGCATTAGTGCTCTTCATCGAGTGTTATTGTGGGCCGGTACAATTACTTTGAACAAATTAGAGTGCTTAAAGCAGGCTTCAAATGCCTGAATATTCTGTGCATGGGATAATGAAATAAGACCTCTGTTCTGTTTTCATTGGTTTTCAGATCAAGAGGTAATGATTAATAGAAGCAGTTTGGGGGCATTACTATTACGACGCGAGAGGTGAAATTCTTGGACCGTCGTAAGACTAACTTAAGCGAAAGCATTTGCCAAAAATGTTTTCATTAATCAAGAACGAAAGTTAGAGGTTCGAAGGCGATCAGATACCGCCCTAGTTCTAACCATAAACGATGCCAGCTAGCAATTGGGTGTAGCTACTTTTATGGCTCTCTCAGTCGCTTCCCGGGAAACCAAAGCTTTTGGGCTCCGGGGGAAGTATGGTTGCAAAGCTGAAACTTAAAGGAATTGACGGAAGGGCACCACCAGGAGTGGAGCCTGCGGCTTAATTTGACTCAACACGGGAAAACTTACCAGGTCCGAATATAAGTGTGTAAGACAGATTGATAGCTCTATCTCGAATCTATGGGTGGTGGTGCATGGCCGTTCTTAGTTCGTGGAGTGATTTGTCTGGTTAATTCCGATAACGAACGAGACTCAAATATATTAAATAGATATCTTCAGGATTATGGTGTTGAAGCTTATATGGCCTTCATTCGTGGTGGCAGTAAAATGTTTATTGTGTTTGAATGTGTTTATATAAGTGGAGCCGTACCTGTTGGTTTGTCCCATTATAAGGACACTAGCTTCTTAAATGGACAAATTGCGTCTAGCAATAATGAGATTGAGCAATAACAGGTCTGTGATGCCCTTAGATGAAAATTTTTGTATAAGGTGGCTTGGTGGAAGCAAGCAATACTGCCTCGTAACCACTCTGGACATCAAGAACGCCTTTAACTCAGCATCCTGGGCAAGGATACTGGATGCTATCAGGTGTTTAAACCTGCCTAGTTACCTCACCAATATAATATGCTGCTACCTGAGCGAAAGATGGCTCCACTATATCTCAGAGAACGGTACTCATACGTACCAAGTAACACGAGGGGTACCACAAGGCTCGGTTCTTGGCCCGCTCCTTTGGAACACGATGGATACTAGGCTGTCCTTCAGAGAGCACCTGGAGGCTTCCCATAAGAAAGCCAAGCTCACACTGAACGCGCTGACGAGAATGATGATGAACCACAGGGGCCCCAAATCAGCTAGTAGAAGGCTCCTCTTTAGCGTGGCTAGGTCGACAATGCTGTACGCTGCACCAATTTGGCGGAAAGCAACCAACAGGATCAGCTACATGAAAGGGATAGTCTCGAACTTCCGAACGGGTGCTCTGCGTGTGTGTTCTGGATTCAGAACAATATCCACCGACGCGGCCATGGTCATAAGTGGCATAACACCCGTCGAGCTGGCAGTGGCAGAGGCAAGCGAAGTCTACACCAGCAAGAGATCGCCGACTGTTATGGCAGACATCGCCACAATTAAACAGGTAGCGAAAGACAGAATGTTTTCAGAATGGCAAACCAAATGGGACAGATCATCCCAGGGGCGCTGGACCCACAAACTAATCCCGGACATCGCAACATGGATAGAACGCAAGCACGGCGAACTTTCTTTCCATCTCACCCAAGTATTGAGCGGCCACGGAGTCTTCAAGCAATACCTCCACCGCTTTGGCCACGAGGACGACCCACTTTGCCCAGTGTGTCGCACTATCGAGAGCGCGGAACACGCTCTGCTCAACTGCACACGTTTCTCTGCCGAGAGGGCGCAATTGGAAAGAACACTAGGCGTGGTACTCAACACCTCAAACCTGGTCCCACTGATGCTGGTCAGCCACCGAAACTGGACGGCAGTTTGTACATTCGCTCACCTCCTATGCACCGAGCTACGCCGGCTGGAGAGATTGCGGAGAACTAACCCAGAGAGGCCATCTTAGGCCACCCAGACTTGCGAAGCATTGCTTCACGGCGGTACCGCAAGTCTGGCTTACCCCCTACCCCTCCCTTTGTATATCTTGTACTATAATTAACTAAATAAAATAAAATAAATAATAAACTAATATAAATATACGTCTAATATGGGCAGAAATATTAATGAACTTTGAACTTAAATTTTGAAGCACCCTGTTGACGGATCACCCTGTTCAGACATTCATTAATAAGTTTCTGTTAAATGCTTTTTAATTTGTTCAAATACCTCCCCTGGTTCAAAAGATATGTTTTCGGCCCGCTGCCCCACTGTGCGACGGTCTAAACCCAGCTCACGTTCCCTTGCATGGGTGAACAATCCAACGCTTGGTGAATTTTGCTTCACAATGATAGGAAGAGCCGACATCGAAGGATCAAAAAGCGACGTCGCTATGAACGCTTGGCCGCCACAAGCCAGTTATCCCTATGGTAACTTTTCTGACACCTCTTGTTAAAAACTCTTTAAACCAAAAGGATCGATAGGCCGAGCTTTTGCTGTCCCTGTGTGTACTGAACACCGAGATCAAGTCAGCATTTGCCCTTTTGCTCTATGTGTGGTTTCTGTCCGCACTGAGCTGGCCTTGGGACACCTCCGTTATTATTTGAGAGATGTACCGCCCCAGTCAAACTCCCTACCTGGCAATGTCCTTGAATTGGATCATACCTGAGTAATTGGAGTTATACCAAATTTCTAAATCGAAAATACATAAATGCATTTCTTCATTAAAGAATTTGTTTGCGATTATATAACAAACTCGTGATACTTTGATCAAGAAGCTTGCATCAAAACCCAATACAATAAGATATAGTAAATATATCCGTATAATGGCTAGGAAATGATACACGTTCCATTTAATCAAGTAAGTAAGGAAACAATAAGAGTAGTGGTATTTCATTGTCGATACTAAACCGAAATCTAATATCTCCCACTTATTCTACACCTCTTATGTCTCCTTACACTGCCAGATTAGAGTCAAGCTCAAAAGGGTCTTCTTTCCCCGCTAATTATTCCAAGCCCGTTCCCTTGGCTGTGGTTTCGCTAGATAGTAGATAGGGAATTTTTTTTTTTTTTTTTTTTTTTTTTGTTTTCTTTTTTTTTTTTTTTTTTAAACAGGGGTCAGTTTTTTGTTTTATTTTTGGTGTGTTTTTTTTTTTTGTTTTTTTGTTGTTTTTTTTTTACTTTCTTTTTTTTTTTTTTTTTTCCCGGGCGCGGTTTTTTCTCCTGCCCCTCTCTCTCATTGGGGGAACACCCCACCGAAGCACCAAAAAGTGCACAGGGCACCATGAGTCCGGCATAAATGGTGCGTTTCGCTCGAGGACTGAGACCCCAGTCGACTCGCAGAACGCGACTCAATGCTCCGACGACTCCAGCCAGCTTTCCTCGCAATCCTGCGATTTGCGGTTGAAAATTCAACCTCTCGCCGACTGTGATGCCAAGGTACCGATACTGCGTAACGTACGGCAGACTTGCTCCTGCAAATCGTACCAGGGGTGGCCTGGAAGCGGCCAATCTCCCCTTCAACATCATCATTGCCGTCTTGCTGGTTGAGATCGAGACTCCGACCTCGGCTCCCCAAGTTCCCACGACGGACAACAGCTCATCTCCTCGTCTCTCCAGTTCAGCTCTCGACCTTCACTCGACGAGAACCAGCAGATCGTCGGCGTATGCGCTGAAGACACACAAGGGATCCAATCGTTGGAGCAGCACATCCATTATGGTGTTCCAAATGAACGGCCCACTGATGGATCCTTGCGGACAGCCTCGAGTTACCTCTACGTCGACTTCTCCGAATCTGCTGGTCATCCTCGCCCTCCTGCCACAGAAGAAGCTTCTCCACAAGCTGGCTTCCTGGCATCCTAGGGCTATTAAGCGGCGCATCGCGGCGCTCCACTCAATGTTGTTTAAGGCTCCCTTGAAGTCAACGAACAGACCTAGAACGTAGTTCGCCTGGCTGGCGGCTACGCTGGTCTGAACGTGCCTCCATGCGTCCTCAACGCAGTGTCCAGGTCGAAAGCCGAATTGCCATCTATTTCCATCTGGAAGCACCTCTTTCATCCGACTCACCATGATCCCCTCCAGCACCTTGCCAAACACTGGCAGCAGGCAGATACTCCGATAGGATGCTGGATTGCTCCTATCCTTGTCGGGGCCCTTGAGGAGCGCCACTACTCGCGGGCACTTCAACTCAAGTGGGAAATATCCCTCTGCCACACAACGGGAAAGTAACGTAGTGATGTGCTCGGGGATGGCACGCCATACAGCCTTGCAGATACCGCCGGTTATGCCGTCTAGTCCGGGAGAGCGCCTGCTCTTCAACCGGGCGACGCATGCTCCGACCTCGAATGCTTCGAGAGCCGGCGCTGCTTCGTTCAGGATGACAATGTCGTCACTCGCTTCCGCAACTGGGAAAAAGTTGCGGAGGAGGAGACTCGCGCAGTCGTGCCAAGTTACAACCAGCCTGTCATCCGAACGAAGGCATCCCAGATCTGCGGACCGCTTTCGTCCTCGGCATATCCGGTATACGTGCCCCCATGGGTCGTCCCTGTGGTCTCCAACGAAGCTCCGCCAGTGATCCTCCTTCGTCTTCAGGATGAGCTCCTTGAACTCGCGAACGGTTGTCCGCAGATGAGTAGCAAGAGGCTGCGCAGAGTCATGATCTCTGCGCCGCGCATCCTGGAGCCTCCGTCTCAGTCTCCTGACCTCCTGGCGTTTGGTACTAAGCTAAGTGGTCCACCACTTCACCTTTCCCGGGGCTCTGGACGGCCTGCAGCCTAGCACCCTGTCGCACACGGACTGTACGGCAAGGCGTAGTGCAGACACCGAGGAGTCCAACGGCGAATTTCTTATATCCTCCAAGGGAAGGTGCTCCAGGACTTCCTCTACCAGCTCCGAGTCGAACAGTCGCCAATTCGCATTGTTGAGTTTCCAGGACGGTACAGGAGCATATATGCTCTCAACTGTATCTGGGGACGGCGTTACCACAACAGTAATGATGTTGTGGTCGCTTAAGTCCCACTCGTCCACACTCCAGTCATACGTGGGCCACGTAGACGCAGCTCTATTGGCAATTGTCACGTCGATATCGCTCTGTCCACGGCGATTGTCGAACGTAAACACCTCGCTGAATTGATTAAGGACTTCGGCTCCGCTCCCTTCGATCCAGTCCTCCAGCTGCTCACCCTGAGCGTGGTTCAACTGCCCACGAAAGCTTTCGTGGCGTTTACTGAACCACATGGGGGATACAGTATTCGGGTCCATGCATAGGATGACCGGAATACTGCTCGCCTGTAGCAGTACGTCATCCATGTAAATTAGGTCCCGCGTTGTCAATTCAGCGTGAGCATGGCAGTACAGTGAGGTCAGGTAGAAAGAGCCATTTCTACCAGTGACCCTCACGCATACTCCAGCCTCGGTGATAAGCGACTCGACTGGTAGGCAGATGGCTTCTGGGTCGTCGACGATGACGGCGGCGTTTCTTCTGCGCCCATCGAACAGCTTACTGCCGAACACTCTCATCCCGGATGGGAATCCTGTGATTCGGCCCGCTTCGTCCGAATACGGCTCCTGCAGCAGCGCAAAGGTGTGACCAAGTTCGCGCATACGTACACCAATGTCGATGAACGCAACGCGTCCCCGACCACGTCCTGCTTGAAGCGACACTGAGACACCTTGTGATCAAATCCGACGCACCTATGGCAAGCATAGGTACGGACGAGCGACCGGCAGCGGTACGAAAACCACTAGATGTAGACCCGACCGGCCCTCTCAAGTATGGCCAGCGCTTCCACGTCAAGCGTCAGCGACACACTGGCGCCATCCGCAATGGGAGTTGCAGCGGCGGCGGCGTTAGCTAGCAGCGGCTAGCTGTACCACTGGAGCGGGCGCCTGTGGTGCGGGCGGTCCACCCGAGAAGCTCTGCAGCAACGCGTTCTTGACCGCAAGTGACATGGCCAGTTCCTCCAGGCGCTTTTATGGCGGACCCCCACTTTTCTTTTTGCGTTTTTTTCGTTTTTTTCTTACGCCCCCTCTCCCCTTCCCCCCCCCCCCCCTCCCCCCCCCAACCCGGCCGCCTTTCCCTTTCCTCTTGGCCCCGGGCCGGGCCAAAACCCCGGGGGGGGGGGGGGGGGGGGGGGGGTGGGGGGTAGCAGGGGTTTAATAGGGTAATAAAATTTTTTTTTTTTAAGTTTTTTTTTCTATCGTTTTTTTTTTTTTCTTACTACAGAGTTTTGTGTTTTATTTTTTTTTGTTAATTAAAAGGGGGGATTTTGAGCGTCCACCAACGCCCCCAAAAGTTTAACCTTTCAGGTACCAATCGAATGCATGCTGTCGGGCATAACATTCATCCTTGGTAAGGAGCGAGGCCTATCTAAAACCTCTGTTGGTCTATGGGTACAACACCCGGTTGTATAACGCAAAAAACTCCACGCCGAGCCGAACACTCTTCCAGCATTTGGGTACAACCAACAGCCGCCCACGATCTCCCCTCACACCAAGCCGCGGTCTCGCCAACCTGCATTTGGGCTGGCCTGGGCCACCAGCCCATGCTCCCGTGGTCACACTCAAATTGACATGCGGGCTTTGTGATCAGAGCTGTGCGCAATGCAAAGATGCGTTCAGCGATCCATGGCTCCGTCAACAGGACACTGGCGTGGGCGAAATCCAAAGTCGATTTCCTCCGGAAGTTGTGCTTCCGGGATTAAAGTGCTCTGGTCACCGACCTGCGTTGACATTCGGCACATCCTCGTCCAGTACCGCCATCATCTGCCACCGATCTAAATTTGCCAAATCTAGAACGACCTCGTGATTTGGCACAAGTACCGCATGACTGCCAGATTAAAGTGCTACCTCGGTCCAAGACGCTCCAGCAGTAAATAGGGACAGTAGGAATCACTGTTAATCCATTCATTGCGCGTCACTAATTAGATGACGAGGCATTTGGCTATTTTTTTTTTTTTTTTTCTGTCGCATTTATCTGGCAAGCCACGTTAACACCCACCACTCAGAATAGTCTGAGCGTTAAGTGATTACATGCGTTACTTTGTACCTTTTTAAGATGTTATGCCAAGGTAGCAGGCTTTAAGAAGAGGATCCATAGTATTTAGATAGTCAATGTGTTCCGCCACGAAACCCAGTGTGATACATGAAGGTCTTAAAGCCAAAAACTCCACTAGACACCACCCTGGCACTGATGACATTGCTGTCACCAGCATTTAGAACACCAAGAGCCATCAGCCTTTTTACGGACAGACAACTCCAAATGCCCCGCCAGTTTAATGTCGCAGAAACGACCTCAATATCCGCATGTGCCTGAAAACTCCTCCGCAATGAGGTTCGTACGTCCGTCCTGTCATAGATCGAGACCTTGCTATGGTGGGCAGAGTCCAGATCTAGTCCGTCAGTCACAATCTGTGCGTCCAGTACGATTGTCTTATTTCGTCGGGTAGCCACCAGGTCCGGCTTAAACATCCTGGTCTCTCCCTGCAGACTTGGTTCAGCAATGACGGAGAAGCCTCTTGCCTCAAGCCCCTTCTTGAGATAATTAACGACTCCGTTGTGTCTAGCCACCCGCCTCCCATGCGTACGATGACATTTTTGCAAGATGTGGTTTAGTGATTCGGGAGCATCACAACCTGCACGACACTGCCTCCCCAATTCGTGCCTTCCCCTTGTGGTCCGTGACCTCGTAGGTAGGGCATTTATCCGCAGCTTGATTCCATTCAGATAAGCTTTACCGGTAAGCAAACGCGTGGGCTGAACAACCCACCCGTGTTGCGGGGCAAAACGCCCTGCTTCACGGAGACCGCTGCCATCAACAGACATGTGCAACCTGTTCGCCCAGTACGAATCAATCTTTGAACGTGATAACAGCTCATTAACCCCAGCCTTTAATCTATCTCGGGCCTTGCGTTGCTCGATATCTAGGAAAGCACTTGCCACCCCTGATTGCTCGAGGTGAGGCCATTTTATCCCAGATAATCGGTTTAAGCGCAACATCGGCGCTGTCCAACGAATCGAAGGAATCCCGAGACCCCCACAAAAGTGAGGGGCATGGAAGAATGCAACTGACACATCCAATGGAAGATCTAACCACTTCCTAACGAAAGACCGTACCAGTCTGTCACACTTTCTCAGAACGCCCAACGACACACTCCCAAGAGTTAGCTTGTGATAGAGTTGTGGAATTAGAACGGTTCTGAGGGCGAACAACTTCTGTTGAGGCTTCAGGGGTGACCGCGTTAATATATCCAACTTTGGACCAATGTCCTCGGAAGGATTATAACGGGCCCTCCCTTCCGCAGAAAACCTAATGCCAAGATACTTCCATTCCTCGGAGCGTTTCAAAGCTGGACACGTGCGCGAACCTATGCAGAATGTATCTGTGGTGATCACAGTACACTTCTGCTTTGGTTGCCCTTTTATGCTAACAGTAAAACACTTGTTAGCATTTAAGGTAAGCCCAACGGAAGACAGAAAGTCAACCGTGGTATCCAATAGTGCTTGAAGACCCTTTGGTGTAGAAGCAAATAACATCAAGTCATCTGCGAACGCTGCTGCGCTTGTCTTTGCATCACCGACGGAGACACCTATATCCACAGATAACGACCTGAGCAACCGATCAATGATCAGATTGAACAGAACGGGGGACAGAGGATCACCCTGCTTCACACCTCTCGCAGGAATGAATGCCTCTGAACCCCAGCCGTCACCGCTTAGATAGGTGCTACCTCCCTTGTACGTAGTCCGTACGTAGTCAACGAAAGCCTTTGGGGCACCGTATGCGGCAAGCGTTTCGAACACTGCGTCGTGCGATACAGAGTCGAATGCCTTAAGAGAGTCATAGTTACTCCCGCCGTTGACCCGCGCTTACTTGAATTTCTTCACTTTGACATTCAGAGCACTGGGCAGAAATCACATTGTGTCAACACCCGCTAGGGCCATCACAATGCTTTGTTTTAATTAGACAGTCGGATTCCCCAAGTCCGTGCCAGTTCTGAATTGATTGTTAATTGATAATCGTTATAATTTAAAAGAACTAACTGGTTACCCAGTTAGTATTCTTAAAAATTTTAGCAAGAAAGTTCCACAATTGGCTACGTAACTAAACTATCCGGGGAACAAGAAACTACCATAAATGATAGAAACTCTATTTACCCAGAACGAGCACATAAACCATGTTATTGTTTCCCAATCAAGCCCGACTATCTCAATCTTCAGAGCCAATCCTTATCCCGAAGTTACGGATCTAATTTGCCGACTTCCCTTACCTACATTATTCTATCGACTAGAGACTCTTCACCTTGGAGACCAGCTGCGGATATTGGTACGGCCTGTTGAGAAGTTTGCGTGTCCCCACCATAAATTTTCAAGGTCCGAGGAGAAAATATCGACACAACAGTATATGTCATGCTCTTCTAGCCCATCTACCATATCTCTCTGCGAAAGACTTCCATGGTAGTACGGCTATAAAACAGAAAAGAAAACTCTTCCGATATCTCTCGACGGCTTCTTTATGGTCGTTCCTGTTGCCAGGATGAGCACAAGGCCCATATTTAATAACAAACGGATACTCAACAGGTTACGGAATTGGAACCGTATTCCCTTTCGTTCAAAATTATTCAAGTGTATTAATTTAGTTACAGTTTTAAAATTTGACAAATTTTTACTTGAAAATTTTCGGCTTTCGCCTTGAACTTAGGACCGACTAACTCGTGATCAACCACTGTTCACACGAAACCCTTCTCCACTTCAGTCCTCCAAGGTCTCATTCGATTATTTGCTACTACCACCAAGATCTGTACCAATGGCGGCTCCATGCAGGCTTACGCCAAACACTTCTATGCACACCATTGTACCTTCCTACTCACTAAAGTTTCAAAATTTATATTACAAGTAATATAAATCATCTACTTTAGCGGTAATGTATAGGTATACAACTTAAGCGCCATCCATTTTAAGGGCTAGTTGCTTCGGCAGGTGAGTTGTTACACACTCCTTAGCGGATTTCGACTTCCATGATCACCGTCCTGCTGTTTTAAGCAACCAACGCCTTTCATGGTTTCTGAATGAGTTGTTAATTTGGGCACCGTAACATTACGTTTGGTTCATCCCACAGCGCCAGTTCTGCTTACCAAAAGTGGCCCACTGGGCACATTATATCATAACCTTAAACTTCATATCAAGAAAGTTAAGGTTCTTACCCATTTAAAGTTTGAGAATAGGTTAAGATCGTTTCGACCCTAAGGCCTCTAATCATTCGCTTTACCAGATAAGATTATTTTATACAACAGTTAAATGCACCAGCTATCCTGAGGGAAACTTCGGAAGGAACCAGCTACTAGATGGTTCGATTGGTCTTTCGCCCCTATACTCAATTCTGACAATCGATTTGCACGTCAGAACTGTTTCGGTCTTCCATCAGGGTTTCCCCTGACTTCAACCTGATCAAGTATAGTTCACCATCTTTCGGGTCACAGCATATTTGCTCAAGGTACGTTCCAGTTAGAGGTATAAATAATATAAATATCATCATACATAACTATATAGAACGCCCCGGGATTGTGTTAATTAACTATAAATAGCTAAAAAACTAATCCCATTATTAGTCAAGTTAATTACGCTATTAGGTTTTTATCCCAATAACTTGCACATATGTTAGACTCCTTGGTCCGTGTTTCAAGACGGGTCCCGAAGGTATCCTGAATCTTTCGCATTGTTAATCATACAAGTGCATATAATAAACACAAAAATCAATGATAATCATGCCATTATATAATTCCGAAAAATTAACGCACTGTATTCATATAAATCTATCAGCACTTTATCAAATTAAAGACATTTATTTTGTGTTAAAATGCAAGCACCTTAATTTAAATAAACATTTATCTAAAATTTTTTGATAAATTACTTTTAACTAATAGATTA